>APFE030856281.1:1651-48932 GCA_000404065.3 Pinus taeda
AAGCAAATCATGCATCTTCACCTTCCAGATCTCGAAATTATTTTTGCCATTAAACTTCTCAATTTCAAACCGGGCACTTTGAGTTTTCGCCATCTTATATCAGCAAAAAACACAATAATCTCCAAAAAACCAACTTTAAATAAATGAAGTTTGTGTTTTAAAAAAAAATGTCTTTGCCTTTAAAAAACAAACAAATATCTGCCATTTGTACTTCACATACAAATTTCTGCCATATGGCCTGTATATGCTTTTTTTTTTTTTTTTGTTTTGTTTTTTTCTTTAAAAAGTTTCTGCCATTGTACAATAATGGTGACAATCATGTGAATAGTGGCGTGGAAATACTCCGCACTTGCTACGTTAATATATATGCATTGCCATAAACTTTAATGACATTATCATTGTCGTGTCAATGTTCAACCATAAGTCATATACCTTCACCCCACCATATGCGTTCACCCACTTTAATCTTAATCCACCATGTAACATATGTGTATAACCCATGTAACATATTAATCCACCATGTAACATATGTGTATAACCCATGTAACATATTAATCCACCATGTAACGTAAGGTTTGTAATATATGTTTATATCTCAACAACCAAAACGGTGGACGGGAATAATAGAGAAGTTTATTCTATTGCCTTAATCCAAAACAACAAATATGCATACCTCCACGCAGATTTTCAACAACAATCTTCCACACGCAGGACTCCAGCACGTTGCTACGCCATTCAACGTAGCACTCAAACGTTGGTCACACACTTTCCAGCACGCAAATGAATACCACCAGTTCTGGAGTCCTGTTGTCCTCCACGCAGGTTTTACTTAGCGCAACAACACGCAGGTCCACGGCAGTTAGCGTGTTTAGCACCACGGGTTTGCCACGATTGCGCTTGGCACGATGGTCAACTGGCAACAGTGCGCAGTTCCACTTAATTGAACAGCAGTGGGTTCACACCACTTGCCAGGCCGCGCAAAAAAAAATCAATGAACAGAGAAACACCTCCACGCAGCAATCCAGGCAGCACTCGATCAATACACAGCAGCAGCAACCGATCAATACTCAGCACTACACAAGTTATAAGATGCTCCACGCAGGTTGGACAACACCCTCCAGGCAACACCATTCATTGAAACGAATAATCAGAATGCACCAAATCAGTTTGTTGATTGTTGCACCTTCAGAACTCCACGCAGCACCAGCAACCAAACCAACTCCACGCAACCAGCAACCAAACCACGGAGCACCAAGCAACACCTCCAGTACGCGCTCCACCTCCAACTTCTCTGATACCACTTGTTGGAGATCAGATGCACAACAATTAAACAAAATACTCAGCAAATAAATCAAGCACATAAGACACAGAGGTTTAACGTGGTTCACCCAACCAATCTGGGCTACGTCCACACAACATAGGCATCGGCAATCTTTATTAATCAAACAAGGAGATTACATAAATCAAATCCTCACAAACTCTCACACTCTCACAAACAATCCGTATGGATACCTGTTTTATAGCAAGGAGAATCTAACTACCTCATAAATCCTCTCAACTCAAATTTAGGATGCATTAACTCCCTCCCAACAACCTGGAGTTAATCTAGCAACAAAATTTCTATTGTTGTCACCTACTGAGATTTTTGCCTATATTATTCAAAACAGAAAATATCAACACTTAACACCAAGCAATGAATAGGAAAGGTGTAGGTATTAGAGGTCCAATGTGATCCTATGGTGAAGTCAATGAAATATAAATGTCTCTACTACCTCATTGGAAGCATTGGAAGTCAATGAAATATGAATGCCTCTACTATGTCGTGGGAAGGGATGATGATGAGTATAAGTGGGTTTTAAACTGAGATGTTCTAAGCAATAGAAGAAGCAAGCCAATTTCATAGGACTTAGCATCTTTATGTGTATTTGTTCCGTTGGGATTACCTTTTTCTTTGTCCTTCTCATTTTGTCCTATTTTTGTCGGATTTTTGTTGGGTTGTGTCTTGGCCTAACCTGTTGAGCTATCTCTAAGGTTAGTGGAGCTATGGTATGAGCTTCTATCCCTATTGTCAAGGAGGTGTTTGGAGAGAAGTCATGGATATGGTGACATTGATGGCCACTCATAAATGTTGGCAAGGGATTTTGAAGGTATCAAATGCCAATGTTTTTCTCCCTTCGATTCTCTTGTCCAATGGCAATTTTGTCAAGTCACTATTGCCAAGTATACAAGTGCAGAAAGTGGTTGGTGGAAGTGGGCGATAGATTGTCTTGTGTGGGGTGCAATGTAATTTGATTATCTCTTGGGTTGATTTATAACAAGGCTATGAATTCCTTGAATCCATCTAATGGGATGTTACTCAGAGAGATAAAGCTAAAGCTCAACCTAACAAATGTGTCATACCTCACTCCCCGTGCATTAGGGAAGAAAGAGTTACTTTACATGCGCAATGATGATTGAAACGATGCATACCTCCTAAAACTCGAGAAATGGTCAAGGATTTAAAGAAATCAATAAAGCAAAGATGCCATCAAACTTCCACACAATAATTAAATGCCAAATTCTAGGATTGGGTTGTAGATTTGGGCTTCTCCAAGTCACATGACAACAAATTATTCTTGGTTATGGAATTTTATTGGTCGACCAAGACTTTGGTTATCATCACATTAGAAAACCAAAAGCAACATAAACCAAAATATGTGGACAAGGTAAGAATACTAGAGGTCAATTCATTATGCTACGCTAGGTTGTTTTCAAGCTTAGTTTTGAAGTCTATGTAAAAGGCTCAAGCAAAGAAGATGAAACGATAGAGCTCATGGGTATTTTTGATTCACAGGGCACTAATTGGAACCCAATAATCATTGAAGATGAACCAAAGAAGCAGTAGCCTATCAAAGAGAACAAGTCAAAGACTTTGTTTCACATAAGCCCCTCTCAAACCCATGTCAGCTTGATTTTGTTATCTTGATTTTATAAGATGTTTTTAAATGGATTATTGTTAGTGCTTTTGTTTCATTCAAATGCTCTTATGGAGCTAAATTATTATGATTATGAGAGACTACATATGAATGCTTATGACAATATGAAGAAGCTTTTGAATTGTTATATGAGGTGTGATATTTTTTTGTGGCAAACTGCAAACCACAAAGTATGTAATTCTTTTTGTGTTATACTAATTTAGAAGTAGAACAACTCAAAAAAAAAAATATTGAGGTAGTATATAGTTTTGTGTACGGAATTAACGTTAAATGTTACTTAAAGGCACACGATCCTACTATGTAGCCTCAAAGATGACAATACAAGATATTGATCTTTTTATGAATACTATTTATGTTAAAATAGTCTTTTTCAATATTGGAATATGATTTAAAACTACTTATGATTAACTAGGAGCTCCTCTTTCTTGGATATAAGGAAACATGTTAATGGCCCAAGACTTAGAAGCACTTCATAAGAGTGAAAGTTTGTCCTCTTACAAATTATTGATGGGTTGTTTCAAGTAACCAAGCCTTGTTTGCACATAATTATGTTACTACACATTACAACTTTGAGATTGTATCAACATAATCTAAACCAATGGGCACAAGCAGTGTAAACATTTTCTTACTTAAAAAAAAATTAACAAAACAAAACCAAACCTTTTAGATAATATTAAATATTACATAGTCCCCTGGGCTAGCTCATTTTTCAAGCCTATGCTATGTAAAGTTATGTGAGTGATGAAGGTCTCATGTTTAATTCCCCCAACTACTAAATCAATGTGTCATCCTTGGCGGTGGGGTGATTATATCTAGAGGCATAGTGGTAGTAGTCAAATTTGACCCTATTTCATGTGAGGATGAGCTTGACCCAATTGTTTATTCCTCTAGTAAAAAAAATCTCAAAAGGCATAGAATAGTTGATGAATGGGTGCACTATTAAGTACGAAGGTGGCTTCGAACTCCAAACAACAAAATCCACTTTCGCACATAGTAGGGTGACGAATGCTAGAGCTTCTCCATATAGGATAATTGGGCAATTGTTCTCGTAATTGGTGAGCACGGTATCAACATCTGCACAGGTATGTCCATACACAGTTGATCGATGCTTGGGTAGTCATGTGCAGGAAATATTACAAGGGTGGGATTTGCAAGCCATGAGAAACGCAGTGGATTCAACTTTCCATGGAGAAGGCAACCCATGGAGCCCTAGACCCCATAGTAATTGACATATATAATCAAATGAGTCACAGGTGGGAATTTGTGTGGTAAACAAACCATATAAGAGTAGTTTTCTAGTCTAATTTTGAGGCTTATTATCTCCAAATCGAGCATCACCCTCAACCCATGCTATAAATACTACAATCAGCTCCACTTCCAGCTTCAAACCCAATACCCAGATATAATATATGTGATAGAGAAAAACATACCAATGCATAGATGGTGGGCATCGTACTACTAAATTTACTAGACATATTTGATCTCGTTTCCTAGTATTACTCGCATGCCCATGGTATTGAAGTAGAGGCCATCAATGTTAATGATGGCACTGACGTAACCATTTTATCACAACAATTCCCACAATTATGCCTTTGTTTCACTACAAATATAGAAAGTTTATTCACCTCATATCTACATTTCACACTACAATAAACCTCTAGGAATCAGATTGGAAGAGGAAAAAAACACATGGAGGGAGATCATAGCATCTAATGCTTCAACATAATTAAAGTAGTTACCCACTTACAGAAGTGACTCCTCTTTTCCCTAGCCTCTCTACCAGTGGTTGTGATTTGAGAATCATGAGTGTCTATGAAGAATTATATGGATCCTAAGAAATAGGATAAGGCGTGGTTAATGGAGGATCTAATCTAGGAAACTAACAATAAAGGTCATCTTCCCAGACCCAACAATACCAGTGGAGGTCAAGAAATTGTCGCCCTACCCGACACCACAACCGAAGAAAAAATGCTTAATGTGTGCCCATCGACAAGAAGCTAATGTGGGTAGACAACTCATAAGATAAGTTTCCAGAGGTTTATGACATATCTCCATACATGTAGAGATAGGCACAATGTTTACAATGACCACAATGTCTGCTCACAGATGAGATAAAATTGCTTGAGTAAGGAACCTTCACATAAGATGACGATTGTGTGGGATTGTACATGGCGTAAGTTTAGGGATCATAGGAATCTCCACAAGATTCGCACTGCGATATATATCTATTACCCATTATGCAGATTTCTACACAATGAGCTAATTTATTGTGCGGAGCTCCGCACTCCCACACAAGGTGAATTTCTATGAGATACAACCAATATGTATTTTTTAAATGTTCATGTCGGTGCCACAAGGCATGTGCTTGTCATATTTGACTACTAAATTTGTGTGGAGTTATAACTCAAGCAGGTTCGTGACAAATACATGGTTTACGAATACTGCAAATATTTGGTGAACTGTGTTGGCTTATATGAGCCTGACCCAAGTTCGGAAGAGTTATTTAGCCAAACAAATTCCACTACTACCCGCCCTTTCAGCAACAGCCCGTGGAGCGTGAACTGAGGTCTCACCTGGGGTAGCAGGGGAGGGTGTTGGAACCAGGTTTCCACACCCTTGGGATGTCTTGATGTGGTCTGGAGGTTTTGCGCACCCTTCCGTGGCTTCGCGCCACTCTGCTTCGTGCGAATCTAATCCCAGGATACTACTTAATACTTAGTAACACGTTGTTTATAGATTCAATCTACTTTTTATGGTCATTAAGCAAACATTTATCAGACTTAACCAGTTCGCACACTTAGAATAGATACATATTCACATATATTCATAACATAAGCATACGTGCATAGATCAAATGGTTATACTAACCATACATTAGCCAAATCCGCGATAACTCAGATTTAACACGGAATTTCAGAATCAACTTATCTTTATTCAAATTCTTCACCTATACATCCAGATCCGTCCTGCGCACTCAACTGCATGGGTCCGCGCGCACAGCTGCAGACTCTCCCAGGCCTTTGCGCACACAGCTGCAAAGCCTCTATCTACTACCCAATACCTCCGACTTGGACTTACAGACACAAATATAATCTTCACAAACCCATAACACTATCATTCATATTTTTTCTCCAAAAAACTACTTCTGTCCTTAGATCCTTGCTCTATTTATACATTCCCATGGTCCGTGGACCATGGGTAGGCCAACTTTTCTCCTTATTATTCTATTATTATTTATTGGGTGGACAACCCTTTGACTCGACTTTTTACATTTCACGCTCCGCATATTTCAGTGTTTTACAATATTTTTATCCTAACTTATCGGCTCTCAGCACCAAAAATGTTACGTGGGACCTTTGCTACCCAGTAATCCCCCAACACAATCATCGTGACTCGTCCCAAGTCACTTGTTGGTATGGCAAGGTGCGCTGCCTTGGATTATATGGGCCTGACCCAAGTTCAGAAGAGTTATCTAGCCAAACAAATCCCGCAACTACCGGCCCTTTCGGCAACAGCCCGCGGAGCGCGGACTGAGGTCTCACTTGAGGTAGCAGGGGAGGGTGCTAGAACTAGGTTTCCACACCCTTGGGATGTCTTGATGTGGTCTGGAGGTTTTGTGCACCCTTCCGTGGCTTCATGCCACTCTGCTTCGCGCGGATCCAATCCCAGGATACTACTTAATACTTAGTAATGTGTTGTTTATAGATTTAATCTACTTTTTATGGTCTTTAAGCAAACATTTATCAGACTTAAACAATTCACGCACTTAGAATAGATACAGATTCACATATATTCATAACATAAGCATAAATTCATAGATCAAACAGTTATACTAACCATACATTAGCCAGATCCGCGATAATTCAGATTTAACACAGAATTTCAGAATCAACTTATCTTTATTCAATTTCTTCATGTATACATCCAGATCTGTCCTGTGCACTCAGCTGCAGGGGTCCGCGCACACAGCTGCGGACTCTCCCAGGCCTCTGTGCTCACAGCTGCAAAGCCTCTATCTACTACCCAATACCTCTGACTTGGACTTACATACATGCATATAATCTTCACAGACCCATAACATTATCATTTGTATTTTCTCTCCAAAAAACTACTTCTATCATTAGATCCCTGCTCTATTATACATTCCCATGGTCCGTGGACCATGGGTAGGCCAACTTTACTCATTATTCTATTATTATTTCTCGGGCGAACAACCCTTTGACTTGACTTTTTACATTTCGCGCTCCGCATATTTCAGAGTTTTGCAATATTTTTATCCTAACTTATCGGCTCTCAGCCCCAAAAATGTTACGCGGGACCTCCGCTACCTAACAAACTGCAAAGATGCATGAATTCAAGTTAATAG
The DNA here is from genome assembly GCA_000404065.3 of Pinus taeda. NCBI lineage: Eukaryota > Viridiplantae > Streptophyta > Pinopsida > Pinales > Pinaceae > Pinus > Pinus taeda. Next base: position 8,993 of record APFE030856281.1, read on the forward strand.
AGCAGTGGGTAGATGTGTTTAGCAAAAGTTGATGATGAGTGGATGAAGCAACGGGTAGCATTTTTCAAAGTTGAAGGAAACAAAGTTGGGGTTTCATTTGCCCTCAAAATTTACATCTATGAGATCTAGATAGAATGTTATGTGCATGAAAATTATGAAAACCTTTCCTTAACGATAGTGCCAACATTGATACGTGTATTCATCATCATTGCACTAACTTTCTGATTTAAAGTGGATGGCTTCTCCAGCGTCCTAGTCACATATAATGCCCTTAGCAGCATAAATAAGAGCTAGAATAGAACTTTTTGGTGATTTACAAGAACAATTCAGTTTTCTCGCTATGTTTCCAAGTGTATGTGTAACTTTTGAGTTTCTACGCATTCAAAAACACTGTGAATCAAACAAACCAGGGGTAAATGGCAGTACTAGTTTCGAGTTCCAACTAGGCATGCCAAGATGTGTGGTTTTTTTTTGCAAATGCCTTGAATGTTAATATTGTAGCTGAATAAAAATCCCTTGAACCTACGCCCACAAAGCACATGGAAATCCCATTGTAATCATGCTTTGTTCAACTCAAGGCTACAATAGTGGAAGCATTAGAATCATGGTTACCAAAGTTGCTCTGTATTGGTAAAAAACAAGTAATACTCATCAATTCATTCGGTTCAGTTGAATTATAAGTTGTATGGTTTTCGCAGAACATTCCTTCAAGTCAAAGAGAATGTGGAATAAGACTCGATGTTAGACATCAAAATGGACTAGTTTTAAACTCGTAATGGTTTGTTAAGCCTACCGATGCAAAGTGTCATAGCTCCTTCCGCAATCCTGTAGAAAGTAGAAATATTGGTGATAAGTCCAATAGTGTCATAACTAGTATATTTGCAAAAATGCATGAGCAAATTATGGAATGGATCTCATAATATAGTTGTGCGGAATGTGGAATGAAAAGTTTTTGGAGGAAGCTCTTGTGCTCCACATAGTGAAATCACCACACAATAATAATATTAATTGGAGATTTGTTCACCCCCCCATGTAAAGGACCTGCACCTCTACATTTCACACAATTAACTTCCTCTGCACTCTGCACAGTGAATTGGAGATTAGTTTGCCCCCCCCACCCCCATCTACGTAAAGGACCTGCAACCGCATTAGTTCTAACATCATTGGGTAGTGTAGTAGCATGATAGTGTTAGTGTCAAAGCACTCACCCACATAATGGCCACTCACAATGATTTCAATTTAAACAGGAACACAACAAATTACAGATATAACCATAAACACATAGACGCAGTATAAATAAAACTTCATTTCATTTGTATCAAAGAACTAAAATATGCTTACAAACTGAATGGAAATAAGACTAGCTCGGTTGATGGTAGCTTATCTCTGAGAAGAGAGATGGTGGCTACATGTCTCTCAACCGTGTTAAAATGAGGCTCGAAGGCTTATTTATTATTGAGAAACAATGTAAAACCCTAAACATCCAAAACCATAACCCTAGGAGATGAAGCGCTAAAACTATGGGACTCGTTTGGGTAAATTGGTACATCAACTTCCCGGGGTGGTAACTTTGGCATACAATCTTTGTTTGACGCGCACAATACCTCGTTAGGAAGATCTATTCGACGAATACAACTTTTGAGCGGCCAATATGGGTCTAATTACCATGATGGCCTCATGTTTGCCAAAAAACATCGTTTAGGGCCTCAAAACGGCTCCGGAAGTCCATGACCGGAAAAACTACCAAAAATAGTAAATTGTGCTACAATTAAGAAAACTGAAAAATTGAAAGAAGCAATGGTGGGCGTCCAAGTGGAATAGGCAGGTGGCCACCAATATCCACCTTAGTCACACAAAATTAATCTTTTTTCCATTTTTAGAAGTATTTGTCAAGCATTGGCAAATACAAAAAATAAAATTCCCTCCACCAGGGGAATTATATCACTTAGCCAATCGAAAACTAGAAATACAATTACCAAAAAATTAGAAAATTATTTATGAATTTACGAGAAAATGGGAATATTAAGCATTTTCTCCAAACTTTGGTTAAAATTGCAATAAACTCGAGAAAATATTGAGATTCAACACACTTCAACATGAGGTGATTGTTATAGTCCTTAGTGAGGCATGGACTAAAAACAATCTATTACAAATCATATTTGTAATTTGTTTAATAAGAGAGAAGATTTTATTTTTTTTGGGAATAATCTCATATATTATGTAAAATATGAAGATATGGAGGAATGTCTTGTAAACTCTTAAAACCTTAAGTATTTTTATCCCCTTCTTTCTAGCTAGGTCAAATATGAGCAAGAAGGTTTCATTGTTGGTATTGTCAAATTCAATTCAAAATGCATAATGGAAACACTTATCATGAGGAGGAAATGTAAAGACTGCTCCTACACTAGTACCATTTTTCAATCTTACCTTGTTGAAATTTATTATTAATGGGGAACTAAATAGATTTTTCTTCTTTATCAACAAGGAATGTTGCAAAAGGAAATTCAATCTTAGCCATCACCTTGTAACTATCAAAGTTATTCTCATAGTGTTGTACGAAATCTACAACTGTAGACAAAAGTATCTTCCCTAGGCCTAGTGGACCAACCTAGAACAAAATAAAGACAAACAAGTTGATGTTTTCCTTAAAGTAAACAGATAACCGGATGAAGCCTACCTGGAATACGTCATATGCTTCACTGCTTTTTTGGCTTGTATGCTCCAATCCTAGCTCTAATCACTATAATTAGAACCTGCATAATCACACAACACGAGCCAATAATCTACAGGATCTATGTAGCATCATCTAATCACTTTATTCAATAGATCAACATGGTATTGAAATACATTAAATCATAACATCATATATAGGAAAATAAAGAACTCTGCATTTAATAGAAATGGAGTGAGTTACAACCAAAAATAGGTGTTGATATTATAAAAGAGCTCCTCCAAGTTGACTTGCCCTTTCCTTGCCACAAAGTGCACCTCTAGTTACTCTAATGTATGGAATAATGTTTCTCACAACAACAACATAAGGGTAGAATCAATCTCCAAAAGCCAACCACTTGCCTATGGATGGTTGTAAATATATAGATGAGGGAGGTAGTTCATGAATTCTTATCCTTTTATCAATCTAGGCTTGAGATCCACCCTTGATGGGAGGATGAGCTCAAGGGATAAGGGATAAAATTCCAAGGTAGGATAGGATAGGATTCGAGGCTTTATCCAAGGTAAATAGTTACAACATATTCTGGAAGCTTCTGGAAAAGGAAGCTTCGGGATTATTTTCATTTCTTAAATTTCTAGAATTAGCGCACTCCCAACATAGGGAAACTTGAAGGTGATCAACATGGACCCAAAGTAGGACAACCTGGTAGTCAACGTTGGCCAATGAGGAGCTAGGGTGTGTTGGTCCTAAAAATGACTGAAATGATGCATTTTCAGGCAGAAACTCGGGGATATGAGAGAGGAATTTTTAGGGCTTTGTGTAGGGATGAATGATCCTATTTGAAGGCCTATTGGCCAAATGTGACAAAATGGCCTATAATAGATTCCCCCCTAAAGCGTAAAGTCATAAATGTCATTTGATGACTAAAGTGCTTTAGCTTGTGACAAGTCGGGATCAAGAACAACCAGTTAGATCATCATCTGTTACAATACATTTACATCATGACATCTTTGTTGAGGGAGGCATACACATACTCAACACATAGCCTAACATTACATGCATAATGATCAAAAGACACGTCCACGGATCACTGATGGTGGACCCATGACTAGATGGTTGTTTGTATGATCATAGCCATTATACATTGTGATCTTGTATTACTCTTGAAATCACAACCTAGATAGATGAAACTAGATATGGGGTCTTCTATCTCGTTCTCAATACTAACCAATGTACGAGTCTAACCATGTGAATCAATGCGCTGAGGTTGAACATGGTAGATACCATCTTATTACCGGCCAATGATGTAAGTTGTTAACAGATGCGAGAGAAACCACTGCTGATGTTAATGGCTCTCAAGGTACTACAATACAATTTGTATGGTGTGAATAAATGAGTTGATGTCGAACAACACATAGAATCTTTTGGACGAAAGTTAATGATGTAAACATGTCGCCGAGAGTGAGGAAAGATGCCATTGATGTATGCAAGCACCAAGATACCAAAGGAGTGTTCCTAAGTCAACTTCTTGGATAATTAGTAGATTTCAACAGAAAGAGACCCGTTGCAGAAGGGCCTTAATGTATCCCCCATCAACAACACGAAACAGGTACGATGATTTGAGACAAAATTATCATAATGATGTTGATACTGAAATAAATCAGGAAAGGCATACATGGAATGAAGGCTTAACAGTATTGTCGCGGATATTGATAAAATGACTTCTCTTAAACACAACGACGACACTGAAATGGAGTTGGCAACATTGACCCAAAACCAAAAATTTACCAGAAAAGTCCACTATTGATGGACTACCCATTTTGGATGATTACAAGAGTTGAAGCTATGATATTGAGTCCCAAACTAAGGAATCAATATATCTCATGTTGATTCCATTCTTTTAGACCTTTCCTAAACAACATTATGTTAATAGAATGTTGTTTAAGCAATTAATTTTGAGACCAATGCCTACAGGCTCTAAATCTGGAATCGATACCCTCGCATCCACATTTTAAAAAAAGCAAATAAATAAATATGGCTATCATCTATAGTGATGTTAACCTCAAGCCAAAAGAGTATACATCTGCCAAGAACCAGAGTAATGTAGTTTATGATTGCTTTCGTGGTGGATTTAATTTCATCAAAAATGATTAAAATGCAAACCCTCAACCATTCAACAAGAGTACAAAGATCATCTATCTCTTCTTCAGAAGCAAAGTGCAGGAAGAGACAAGTTATGTAGCACATTCGTCATTTCCATGTCCTTTCCACCCTTGTACTTTCTAGCATAACCCATAGATGCTGAGACCATGATGACACTGGGCTTTTAAAGGGGGTGTATGAAATATGAAGGGATCATATGGTTGTTGCTTACTATAATGTAGAATCGTCAGTATAGACCCCATTCTATAGAACCTCCAGTATATACCCCAGCATGGACTCAATTCTCTTGAACAGTACGAAGCAACTAGAATCAGCATTACTAAAAAAAATCCGAACTCATCCGACGAATGTTTTTTTCACGAGACTACTCCAAGAAGAGCTATCTGAAGCTAAGCACCTAAAGTATGTCTCAGTAGAAGGACCTGAGAAACATATCATCCTCTCTTTTGTTGCATCAAAAGGATATTTTGACTTTGTTTTGGGTTGACCGAATGCCACAATGTTTCTTTGATGGAAAATTATAGTTTTCAGGCATTTCTAAGCTCTATAGCAAGAATTTTCATTTCCTACTAAAAGGAAATGGTTTGAGAAGATTAATTAGAACTAAGAAGGAAATACCATAGCATTGGTGCAGAATAAAATGACCATGCCACGACCCACCTTCTAAAATTTTTATAGGTTAAGAATCAAGATAAAGAGAAAGGTAATTGTTTCTATGACAATATCAAATTTACAGTGTTTTTATTTTGTGTGAATATGGATCTCTCCTTTTATCTCTCTTCATAGCGGTTTTTATACTGTGTTGTAAAGCAACTTGCTACTCTCTGTGTAATCAAATACCTTATGACTGTGACGTAATCCATAGCTTAAACTTATCATAAATTAAATAAGTTGTTTATTATCTGGGATCTTGATTTAATAAAGTTAGTTGAAATATTTATGTATATGTTAATGGCATGAAAATTTGGCGATAAAATAAAATAAAAAATCAGCTTATCTCTGTAAAGGGGTTCCCAACAAACAGTTTTGTTTTAATTTTCACAGTCATAACCCCCAATTCATTCCATGATCAATTTGACGGTAGTGATTTAAGGGTTAGAACTTCACATACTACAAGGAACTCAAATCGAAGCATAGAATTATTTTCAAAATAAATAAATCATTTAAATAGATGGTATACTAAAGAGCATGGACAAGTTTCTTGATGACTTTTAAGCAGTCGATGAATTTTAGTTGACAGATAGCAAAGTTCACCATAGAAGTCAATTTTCAATCATTAAAGCAACACTTCATAAGGCCTCTTTGTACTACAGAAACAGCAAAAGAAAATGATAATAGGGAACCCTAAGGATTTACTGAGGATCTTTAAGATCCCCACTTCAATCATTATTTTCGTATATTTACGTCAATGGCTACAAACATAATGGAAATAAGGCTAGATCGGGCAATGGCAGCTTATCTCTAAGAAGAGATGTGGTGGCTACATGTCTCTCAATTGTGTGACAATGAGGCTCGAAGGTCTATATTATTTAGAAACAATGTAAAACCCTAAACATCCAAATGTTGGCATTATGGCATAGATTTGGCACTATGACACAGGTTTTTTCCTTGATGGCAACTCACTCAGAGGACAGATCACAGTTCTGACTCTCAGAATGAAGAAAAAGAGGTATACGCAGGTTCCCTATTGATCAAGCCGCGTGTACACGCAGGTTCACAGACCAAAAGTCATGTATATCGTACACATGCACTTCCATGGAAGGAAAGGCACGTACATGTTGGAAAACTTAGTTTTGGTTCGTGGTATTTTGTCCATGGTATTGGTCCAAGGTATCTTGTTGAAAGTGTTGACCCCAGGTATTTGGTCCAAGGTATCTTGTCCGAAGTGTTGACCCCAGGTATTTGGTCCAAGGTATTGATTCTAAGTGGTTTTGGACCATGGTATTGAGTAAGGCCTAAGACTATAAAAGGAGGAAAAGGTCTTTAGGCAAAGGCACTCATGAATTGAATATCTAATGAAGAGCAAGATCTAGAATACAAGTCATTGGGTTATGGTGCACAACTAGATGTAAATCAAGGATGAACCTGAGCGCTTGATAAGTTCTATTGAGGGGTCAAGATCTTAAGGCTTGAAGAGAAGTATCTTTGTGTGGTTTTGATTTATTATTTGAATAACTAGCGCATGTTGTTATCTGTAAATATGATGATTTGGGTATAAATGATGTCTGAAGTTGTTGTAAAGTTTAAATCATCATTTACAGATCTGTATGCATGTTCACTTTAGCAAAGGCACATATACACGCTGGTTCTACATATCAAAGCAACGTATATGCAGGTTCGCCTTGAGTAAACGATGTATGTACGCAGGTTCGACACGTTGAAGTGGCGTATACCTAATAAAATATGCTTTAGCTATTTTTGTTTGTTGTTGTAGTGTTTTGGGTTATAGCATGGGTTCTGGTTACTGTTTTTGTATTCTGGTTACAACGTTCTGAGAAGTGATTGATTGATTCAGTTTTGGTTGGTGCAAAGGAGATTGATTGATGCAGATATATTTGATGGTTGATTGATGTTATTGATGGATCAAGTCTGAAAATTAATGAAACATGGTCCCTGGAAGAAAAGAGAAGGTTGTAGCCTTTTGTAGGCCTGCACCTACGTACTAGTAAACACAACAGCTAGTACAAGAGCTAAGGGGTTGTAGCTCCCTTCCAGGAGAAACTGGAGAACGAGAGAAGGTTGTAGCCTTCTGCAGGTAGAAGCCTGCGTACTGGTATAAGTCTACATCTAATCTAAAATTGGATCCTTAAACTCTCTTAAAGCTACTCGAACTCTGTAAAAACTCATACCGAAGTTTAAAACCTTATGGATGTCGAAGCCTATCAGAAATAACCTCTGAACAGCGACAATTTGTAGCTAGCATAGAGCAATGAGGACCTTCGGTCAAAGCACATTGATCGTTGGCCCATGGGGACTGTGCATGGCGCAAAAATGGCAGTTAGGAGGCTCAGACCAGAAAACGTAGCTTGTTTCTGATGCGCAGCGCAAAGCGCTAATCGCGCATCGCTGGGAAAAATCCCTCGAGAAGGAAAAGCCCCGAGCACACGGTCACAAGGAAAACCCGAAAACCATGGGAAAAGCGCTGAAACGAAAAGCGGATCCTGTGCTAAAAAACTGGCGGAATATCGAAGGTCTTTCGGGCGGTAAGTAGGTTTGTCAAAGGACCCAGCGATGCCATACAATGATTGACGTGTGTCCAGCGGATGAGAGAGAAAATCGCTCTCATCGTGGGCTAATGACCGAGCAAGTCATCCGCGCGATAAGAGCGATGACCGTAGGATCTGGAGGCTCCAGGTCTAATGACGGAGATTGTGCCCAATGGGAAACCGGATTCAACGGGAGAAATAAGCTACAACGTATAAAGTTTTGAAGTCCGATGTGGACGATGAGTTGGCAGAGATTCGTGTTTCATGGGCATTCTTGGAGTAAACAAAAATAACGACTGTTTCAAACGATCGAGTGTTTCCGGTGAACCTGACACTTATCCGTTACGGAACAAGTGGCACTTGCACTTACTGCCATAAGCAAGGGCATCTTACTGAAAGGTGTTGGACTTTGAATCCAACATTGCTTCCACCAAAGCTGAAGGAGAAGGTGGAAAAAGAAAATGGCAGGGATAAACATTCCATGATTGATGTGGTTCAGGATGACTCACATATTGATGCTAATGTGCAAACAAAGGAGGGACCTTTGAAATGGGTTGGTAAGAAATGGTTAGAATTCTTATCCAATTAAGGCTGCATGTCTAGTGATGCATCTGTTTGCATTTCTTGTGGAATAAATGCAAGTTGCAGGATCTTACCAAATGGTAAATAGAAATAAGTTGAGTAGGAAACTCACTTTATCACTACAACAGTATGTTCATTTCAGCTCCGAAAGTACAGCGTACTTAAGCGAAAGTCGATAGATGGAATGCATGCATAAGCATGAGATGCATGTGATGTTGGCTTGGGAGAAGTTAACTTGGTCTTTAAAATGGAGATGAGGATGAAGTGTTTCATCTTTTGGAAAAGAGTCCTAAGGGTCTTTTTCCTACATGCTTGACTTAAAGGGTCATTTATTCTAAAGGCATGTTTTATTGGCTTGTTATCTAGTTAATCATTTGTATGAAGATATAAGATGTGGAAGGGTTCACAAGATGTGAAATCTTTTTATTTGTTGAAGCAGGAGTTAGCCCATGCAGTTGTTGTCTGTATGCCTTTTGTTGTTAATAACTGTTGTTGGCAGCTTTTAAACAAGTACAAATGAAAGTTTTTTGGAGCAGGTGTACTTCACATTTGTTTGAGCCACCTTGGATGAAGGATCAAGGCAAAGAAGTTCAAACTACGTTCTGTAAAATTCACATCATAAGTTCTGCATGAAGTCAAGGAAGAAAACAGTTCTTCTCGAGATGACCAAACCATCCCAGAAGGGAAGTGGTCAGAGATTTTGGGTCAGAGGCACTATGCGAAGGCAAGTGTAGGGAGGCTGAAAGAAGAGGGTGTTGTTACTCTCATTTACTACTCAGATCAATATATCAGCCTTTTGGTGGACCAAAAGTTCTTTTAGTGGGAAGGTGTGATCCGAAATTGGATCCTTAAACTCTCTTAAAGCTACCCAAACACTGTAAACACTCATACCGAAGTTTAAAGCCTTATGGATGTCGAAGCCTATTAGAAATAACCTCTGCAATAACAATTTGCAACTAGCACAGAGCAACGAGGACCTTTGGTCAAAGCGCATTGACCGTTGGCCCATGGGGACTATGCATGGCGCAAAAATGGCAGTTGGGAGGCTTAAACCAAAAAACAGATGCGCAGCGCAAAGTGCTAATTGCGCATTGCTGGGCAAAACCCCTCGAGAAGGAAAAGCCATGAGTGCATGGTCACAAGGAAAACCCAAAAACCATGGAAAAAGTGCTAAAACGACAGGCGGGTCCCGTGCTCCAAAACTGGCGGAATATCGGAGGCGTTTCGGGTGGTAAGCGGGTTTGTCAGAGGACCCAACGATGCCATACAGTGATTGACGCGTGTCCAGTGGATGAGAGAGAAAACCACTCTCATCATGGGCAAGTCATCCACGCGATAAGAGTGATGACCGTAGGATCTGGAGGCCCTAGATCAAACAGGGGAGATTGCACCCGATGGGAAACCGGATTTGACGGGAGAAATAATCTACGACATATAAAGGTTTGAAGTCCGACGTGCACGATGAGTTGGCAGAGATTCGTGTTTTGCGGGCATTCTTGGAGTAAACGAAAATAACGACTGTTTCAAATGATCGAGTGTTTCCAGTGAACCTGACACTTATCTGTTATGGAACAGGTGGCCATGTCCTTGCGAGGTGTGATGCAGTGACTGTAACTGCCGAAAGAAGGGATTCCAGTGGACAGAAGCAGGCGATCCGAAGAGCTGGGAGAGGAAGCGAACAATCATGAGACGGATTGGTGTTAAGCCATGAAGAAACAAAGAGTAAAAAGGGGAGAAAAAGAGAGCAGCTGAAAGCAGTAGAGCAGACCTGGAAGCGAGGAAACTAGAGTTGAGCTCACTATAATATGCAGAGCCACCAGAGGTTGGTGGCGCGAATAGTGAAGAAAACGCTGAATGCGCAGAGAGTGTGGGGAGTCACTCAGAGGTCGAGTGAAAAGCCAGAGAGCTCAATTGACAGCAGCATATTGTTGTTGGAGTTGCTTGGAGGTCGAGTGACTCAGAGAGGCATGCAAAGGCCGGAAGAAAGAGCTTAGAGAAGCCAGAGCCAAGAGCCAGAGCGAGTGCCAGAAGCGAGAGTTGAGAGCCAGAACCAGAGCCAGAGTCAGAGCCACAGCCAGAGCCAAGAGCTAGAGCTAGAAAGCTGAAGAGCTCCAAGAGACAAGGGATAATATCGTGTTCTGAGCCCAATGTTCCTATGTAAAACATTGGACTTAAGTGTAAGCACTTGTAAAAGAACTATTGCCATAATCCCAAAGAGCCTAATTGAGTTGATTAGAGCTCAAGGAGACGTAGCCCAAGATATGAGGGTGAACTCCATATTATATTGTTGTCTTATTTGTTTGTTTTTACTACTGCTTCAACTATATATCAGTTTAAGTACCTTCCCATATCAGCACAAACAACATATTTTAAAGTAAATAATCAGCTTAAAGTAAATAGTCAGCTGAAAATAAATACAAGCATACACCCATATTTTCAAGCATTTCTTATTTCAACATTGGTTAATCATTAAGACTTGGGAAAATTATAGGCTTTGGAAGTGGGAGAGGTTTTTGTAAGTTAGATAAGAAGCCTAAGAGCCCCATTTTCATATCAACACCAGTACAAAAATTGTAAAAATAAGTTTCTTATTAAAAGAAGATAAGGACGATTGCAGCAGGTGGTTTTCATCCACATTGGGTTTCCACCTTATATCTTGTATTCATGTGTGTGATTGTCTGTTTTACTGCACCTGGTTATTATTTATATGATGCACATATTAAAGATCAACTTATGATGAATTAACTAAGTTATAATTTTGAAGAGTATACGCTAGTTGCCTTACATACAACTGTGTATACACGCAAGTTTAATTAATTGAAGTAGCGCATATGAATCTGATTATGGAAATGAAATATTGTTGACTTGCTAATACTGATTCACCCCCCCCCCCTTAGTATTATTTCCAACAATTGGTATCAGAGCAGGTCCTTCAGAAGAAGCTTGATTGCTTGAAGGAAGATCTATCATCATGAGTAACTACGAAAGAGAGGGATCCATTGGACCACCAATCTTTGATGGAAGCAACTTCGTTTATTGAAAGGTAAGAACTACAACCTATCTCCAATCTCTTGGAACCAATGTCTGGGAAATTGTGGAAGGAGGATATACATTTCCATCAGCAATTCCTACAGATACATCAGGTAAAAAGCAATATGAAACCAATGCCAAGGCTGTCAATACATTACTGGGGAGTTTGTCACAATCAGAATTTGTCAAAGTTATGCAGCTCAAAACTGCCAAAGGAATATGGGACAAGATCATTCTAAGCTATGAAGGAGACAATCAGGTAAAACGTGCAAAATTGTAATCTCTCAAAATTCAATATGAAACTCTCAAAATGCACAATGATGAAAGTATATCTAATTACTTCTTACATATAGATGAGATTGTTAATTGCATGAAGAACTTGGGTGAAGAGATAAAAGAAGTTACTTTAGTTGAAAAGGTTTTAAGATGTTTGGATCAAAAGTATCTACCATAGAAGAAAAGCAGGGTCTTCAGACTATTACTATGACACAACTGCATGGAATCTTAACTGCGTTCGAAATGAGAAAAGGAGGTCCGTCAGATATGAGAGAAGATGCATTCAAAGCTATAGGAAGAGAAGAATTCCATGAATCAGGACATATTTCAGAAGGAGAAGAAGAAGCAAAACCTTCAACGGGGTTCCGGGAGATTCAGAGGTAAACTACATTTCAAATGTTTTGCTTGTGGAAGAGTCGGTCATTATGCTACCAAATGTCCTCATAAAGATAAGCTTGATAAAGGTAAGGAATCAACAAAATGGAACAGAAAACAAAGTGTAAGTAAGAAGAGCTACTATACTCATGAATATAGTGATGGTTTATCAAAATACTAATGAAGATGAAGATAGTAATAACTATAGACTTCTAATGGCTTTTGAAGATGATGATTTCTTGGATGCTTTAGATGAAGATGACCTTTATGAAGAAATCTCTAAACTCAAATTCTGTGTAGAAGAAAAGAATATGATTATAGATACCCTAACATTCCAACTTGTTGAAAAAGAAAAACACAATGAAAAATTGGAATGTGAAATTGTGGGTCTAAGAAAGATTATTGAGAAAACAAAAGTTCTCAATCTTAGATTTTCTAAAGGATCAGAAACATTAAATGAAATTATCAAAGTGCAACTTTCTCCTCTGATCAAGACAGTTCTTGGATATACTGAAGAAAAATCTCAATCACAGAAGTCGTCAGCCTCCACTAAAAGCTATCTCGATGCAATAAAGAGCAGTAAACAGCTTGAAAATCGTCAACAAATGCATAAAGAAGACCACCAAGTAAATCAGGATCAATTTACTTCAAGGATGGACAGAAGCTACAAATCTCAGGTAAATCATACTCAATTTGCTTCAAGAATGAATATCAATAGAAACTACAATCACTAGGTCAGTAGATTCAATAATAGTAGGAATTTCTTTAATGGCCAATGTTTTTCATGTCATAAATTTGGATCCAAAGCTGCTCAATGTGTTGCTTACAAGACAATCATGACTAGAGAAGTAGAAAATCAAAGGAATGTGACAGGGATCATGAAACGAACTTACAATAACTTTTCTCTTCTTGAAAATGAAATAGAATGTTATATCTGCAACAACTTCGGTCATGAAGAATCTGAATGCAGAAGTAAATTTCGGCAAACATCTCAGAAGGAGAAAACTTCATTAAGTTCCAAAATATGGAAAAAGAAAGAGCCACAACCAGAAAGATGTGGTATATCCTTGTATGCAGAAGGGCAAAAAAATCAGTGGTATATCGACAATGGATGCGTAAAACACATGACAGGCGACAAAGAAAAACTTTAGTCATATAATACCTTAGAAAAGGAAAAGAAGGTCTCATTTGGAAATGACACTCCTGCTGTCATAAAAGATAAAGGCTCTGTTCTCTTAAAATAAAGGTTAAAGTTGGGAATGTTATGTATGTTGATGGTCTTAAGCATAACTTGTTAAGTGTCAGTCAAATGTGTGATCAAGGAAATGAAGTAGTATTTCGACCAAATGGATGTGCTGTTCGTGAGCTTGATATAGGAGAAACAATGATCAAAGGTGTAAGAACTCCAAACAACTTATACATACTCAAGGGAGGACAACAACAATGCTATCTAAGCAAAAATGATGAACACTGGCTATGGCACAGAAGACTGGGCATCTAAGCTTCCCCCAAATAAGAAAAGCATGCAGATACCAGGGTGTTCGCGATCTTCCGGATATCAGCATTCTAGAAAATACAATATGCAAATCATGTCAATTTGGTAAGAAAACCAGAGCACATTTCCTAAAAAGGAAGGATCAGCTATTAAGCCTCTTGAACTTGTTCATACTAATTTATGTGGACCATCAAGGAAAAAGTCACCTTGTGGAGAAGAATATTTTATATTGTTCATTGACGATTTTTCCAGAATGTGTTGGATAGGACTTCTAAAGCATAAAGATGAAGCATTTGAAAAGTTCAAAGCCTTCAAAGCTTTAGTTGAAAATGAATCAGATCGCAAAATCAAATGCCTCAGATCTGATCAAGGAGGGGAATTTAACTCGGATGAATTCTTTGAATTTTGTGAAGAACATGGAATAAAAAGGGAATTCTCCATCACAAGGACACCTCAGCAAAATGGAGTGGTAGAAAGGATGAACATAACTATTCAACAAATGGCTCGTGCTATTCTAGATGAGTCTGGAACTCCTGCAACCTTCTGGGGCGAAGCTGCATTCTCTGCCATCATTATTCTCAACAAAACAAACATTCGAGTAAATAGCACTCAAACTCCTCATAAACTTTGGTATGGTAAGACTCCTACTGTAAAATACTTCAAAGTTTTTGGAAGCAAATGTTACATCAAGAGGACTGATGAAAAACTTGGTAAGTTTGAACCTAGAGCAAATGAATGTATTCTCCTTGGTGACTCTTCCCGAAGTAAAGGATATAAATGTTATAATAAAAGACTTGGGAAAATTATTGAGAGTATTGACGTTGTGGTTGATGAAACATGCAAAAATCCAAGGAAAATAAAAACTGAAGAGCATGAAGAAGATGAGGATTATCCTTCCACATCAAATTAGACTAATTCTGAAGAAGAATCCAATGAAGCACCAGAAGAATAGATAATGACAGAAGAAAAGACTCCATCCACGTATATTCAGAAAAATCATCTAAAGACTCAAATTTTGGGACAGAAAGAGGCAGGTGTGCAGACAAGAAGAACTATTACAGAATCCTCAAGCTATCTAGCATTGCTTTCCTCCATCGAACCTCAAAATGTAAATGAAGCATGCAAATATGAATGTTGGTTCAATGCCATGAATGAAGAGCTTGAGTAGATTGAAAATAATAATACTTGGGAATTAGTTCCTAGACCTCATGATACAAATATCATATGAACCAAATGGATATTCAAAAAGAAGCTGAATGAAAATGGAGAAGTTATTAGAAACAAGGCGAAACTTGCTTGTAAAGGGTATGCTCAACAAGAAGGTATAGATTTTGAAGAAACTTTTGCACTTGTTGCAAGACTTGAAGCCATAAGAATGTTCCTTGCTCTTTCTAGTTTTCAGAAATTCAAAGTATACCAAATGGATGTAAAATCTGCTTTTCTTAATGGGGACTTAGAAGAAGAAGTATATATTGAGCAACCAGATGGATTCATTCTTAGAAATGATCCAAAACTTGTATGTCGACTCAGAAAGGCTCTCTATGATCTAAAACAAGCTCCAAGGGTCTGGTATTACCGTCTTGACAAATACCTCCATCAACAAGGTTTTTCAAAAGGATCACCTAATAGCCATCTATATACAAAGATTGACAATGATAAATTGCTAATACTTGTTATGTATGTTGATGATATCATTTTTGGTAGTAATGAAGAAGCCATGAGTCAAAATTTTGCTTTGGTAGTGCAGAATGAATTTGAAATGTCCCTGCTTGGTGAGCTCACATATTTTCTCGACCTACAAGTTCAACAAAATAAAGATGGTATCTTTCTATCACAAACCAAGTATCTCAAGCAGATCTTGAAAAAATACAGCATGGAAGATTCTAAACCAGTATGTACACCCATGGTAACAGGATGCAGCCTTAGCTCAAACGATGAATCAACAGTAGTACATCAACCAACCTATAAATCCATGATTGGCAGTTTGCTTTATCTAACAGGTACCCAACCAGACATCATGCATGCAGTGGGAATAGTTGGAAGATTCCAAGAAAATCCAAAGGAATCACACCTCCACACAGTCAAAAGGATCTTCAAATACCTTCAAGGAACTCAGAATTTTGGTTTATCGTATCCTAGGGATATAGATCTTACACTTCATGCATATACAGATGTAGATTGGGCAGGAAGCGTGGATGACAGAAAAATCACTAGTGGTGGTGCATTCTATATGGGTTCCATACTAGTGTCTTGGTTCACTAAGAAATAAAGTTCAATTGCATTATCTACAGCTGAAGCAGAATATGTGGCTACTACATCTTGCTGCACACAACTCCTTTGGATGATGCAAACATTACAAGACATTCAGATCACATGTACTCCACCCATATCCATTCTATGTGATAATATAAGTGCAACCAATATTTCAAAGAATCCAATCATGTATTCCAAGACCAAGCACATACCCATAAAATATCATTTTCTATGTGAACAAGTGCTTGAACAAAAGGTCAAATTGGAGTATGTTCCCTCCAAAAAACAGGTTGCTGATATATTCACCAAACCACTACCCATAGATACATTTAAATATCTCAGACAGAAGCTGAGAGTAGTTGATGCATCATCTTGCTATTAAAACTTATCTATTTCAGAGAAAAGTGGTTGTACGCGAGTTTCATGAAGCGTATCCGCGTACATACGTCGGTTTCTGTGGACACAGTCGCGTATATGTTGGTTTGAAGAAAAACAATGGAGTCTGATATGGGTCTGACAATGATCATCTGGCACAGATTCAGGGGGAGCATATACTTATAGTAATGCATTGTTGGCATTATCTTAGAAGGTCTTGGTACAAATTCACAATTGTTTTGATTCAGGTGGAACAGGTTCAAGGGGAGATCATGGTTGCTGGTCTGGATGGTGATTGACAGATGATGCTGATGATAGTTGCTGATAACTATCATAGTCTTGTTTTAGATATTTAGTCTCTAGGTCATGTATATCTTTTATTGACAAGGTCATGAAACAACCTATTTTGTTTCCCCACTATGCATGGGATGGATGATGTAATGTTCTTGTTTTGACATGTCTAATCACTTGGTATATCCCCACTTGGTTGGGAGATGGATGTATGTATGAGTCATTGGTGATAGGAAAGTCATTTATGATGTATGTATAGAGTCATGTTCTTCTTTTAAAACATCTTTTTGCAGACCTTACTTATATTCAAGGGGAGCATGGATCCAAGCATAGAACTCATTCAGCACTCTTCAGCATGGATAATCAAAGATTTCAGCATGCACTTAGGGGAAGCATGACCCTTTGACCTTGATGTCAAAGGGGGAGAGTGATTTGGTGTTGTTTCCATCAAGTCCCAAGGGGGAGATTATTGGCATTATGACACAAATTTGGCACTATGACACAGGTGTTGTCCTTAATGGCAACTCACTCAGAGGACAGATCATAGTTTAGACTCTCAGAATGAAGAAAAATAGATATACGCAGGTTCCCTATTTATCAAGCCCCGTGTACATGCCAGTTCACAGACCAAAACGAAGGAACGACGCATACATGTTGGAAAACTTAGTTTTGGTTCGTGGTATTTGGTCCATGGTATTGTGATCCATGGTATTGGTCCAAGGTATCTTATCCGAAGTGTTGACCCCAGGTATTTGGTCGAAGGTATTGATTCTAAGTGGTTCTGGACCATGGTATTGAGTAAGGCCTAAGACTATAAAAGGAGGAAAAGATCATTAGGCAAAGGCACTCATGAATTGAATATCTAATGAAGACCAAGATCTAAAATACAGGTTATTG
The DNA here is from genome assembly GCA_000404065.3 of Pinus taeda. Lineage (NCBI taxonomy): Eukaryota > Viridiplantae > Streptophyta > Pinopsida > Pinales > Pinaceae > Pinus > Pinus taeda. The sequence goes on from APFE030856281.1 coordinate 26,607, forward strand.
GGTTATGGTGCACAACTAGATCTGAATCAAGGATGAACCTGAGCGCTTGATAAGTTCTATTGAGGGGTCAAGATCTTAAGACTTGAAGAGAAGTATCTTTGTGTGGTTTTGATTTCTTATCTGAATAACTGGCGCATGTTGTTATTTGTAAATATGATGATCTGGGTATAAATGATGTCTGAAGTTGTTGTAAAGTTTAAATCATCATTTACATATTTGTACGCAGGTTCACTTTAGCAAAGGCGCATATACATGCTGGTTCTACATATCAAAACAGTGTATACGCAGGTTCGCCTTGAGTAAAGGACGTATGTATGCAGGCTCGACACGTTGAAGTAGCGTATACCTAATAAAACAAGCTTTAGCTACTTTTGTTTGCTATTGCAATGTTCTGGGTTATAGCATGGGTTCTGGGTACTATTTCTGTATTCTGGTTACAACATTCTGAGAAGTGATTGATTGACTCAATTTTGGTTGGTGCAAAGGAGATTGATTGATGCATATATATTTGATGGTTGATTGATGTTATTGATGGATCCATTCTGAAAATTAATGAAGTGTGGTCCCTGGAAGAAAAGGGAAGGTTGTAGCCTTTTGTAGGCCTGCACCTACATACTAGTAAACACAACATCTAGTATAAGAGCTAAGGGGAAGGTTGTAGCCTTCTGCAGGTAGAAGCCTGCATACTGGTATAAGTCTGCACCAGTACAAAAATTGTAAAAAAAAAATTCTTATTAAAAGAAGATAGAGACAGTTGTTGCAGGTGGTTTTCACCCACACTGGGGTTCCACCTTATATCTTGTGTTCATGTGTGTGATTGTCTATTCTGTTTTACTGCACCTGGTTACTGTTTATATGATGCACAGATTAAAGATCAACTTATGATGAATTAACTAAGTTATAAGTTTGAAGAGTATACGCTAGTTGCATTATATACATTTGTGTATACACGGAAGTTTAATTAAATGAAGTAGTGTATATGAATCTGATTATGGAAATGAAATATTGTTGACTTGCTAATACTGATTCAACCCCCCCCCCCCGGTTGCGGGTGACAGCAGGACACAGTGGGCTGAGCCACATGGCTACCATGTGCCGCCCCATGCGCATTAATTTCCACAGGGCCTCTGCCGTCAAAGGTTTATTACGGCAAGGTTCGAGCTCAATGCATTCAATGCAGAGCAGATTGAAGGGATGGCGGAATTTAGTTGGCGCTCAGAACAAAGGAATGTCGATAAATATCTGGCAGGAGACCGCGACAGGCCAATGTATTTCGAAGTTCTTTGTCTCGGTGGTGTCTCGTTGCAGAGAAATTTGTTGCAGAGGAAGGCCTGCTGCTGGGCGCGGCGCACGCCACTACAGGCTGCCCTCTGGACCTCTCGACACTCCGACTCCGGGGTTGGCTCTGAGAATTCTGAAAGCTCCTCAGAAGGTAGGGTGGCAGTCTCAGAGGTTCGGGAGGCGAACTCTGAGGTCTGGACGACAATTTCAGAGGCGTTGGGGGCAAATTCAAAGGGGTTGGCAGCGAAATTGGAGACACGGGTGGCCAGTTCAGAGTCGCAGGAGGAGAATTTGGAAGCTTTGGGGTCGGAAACAGAGGAACTTTGGGAAAATTTGAAGGTGGTGGTGGTGCTTGGAAGGTGCAGGCGACGAATTTTGGCTTCGGGGAGGCCACGCGACTCGCTCCAAGCTAACACAGGTGAAAGAGAATTGCCCATGGCAAGGCTTCGTCATCGGCAGCCTTGCAGGAGGGGTTCTGGTCGTGGTCGTGGTCGTGGAGGGGTAGAGAGGGAGCACCACCATTGCTGCTGCTGCTATTGTTATCGACGGGCAGGGGTCACGCCACTCCATGCAGGGCAATTCATGGAGGTTGGTGGGGCAAGCGATGGGGGGCCAGCCCTCCCTGCGTTCGGCTCAGTGGTGTTTACCCTGGGCAAATCCCGGGACAATCCATGAATTAACGCTCATGTCTCCGTGCTCTTTACTCAAATTCCGGAAGGGGCTGAAGAGGAAACGCCTCCAGGAAGGGAGGATCCACCCCCTGCAGGCTCTGGACAGGTAGGCCCCTTGCCGCCTCCACCAAGTGGGGAAGGAACCTCAGGGAAGGCGATCATGGCCGACCCCTCCACCCCCCAGACGAAGAAATATCCAGACTCAGCACAAACCAAGTGGGCTGCCATGTGGGAGGGTGTCCTTGAGGGTCAGGGATGGTGCACCATTGTGGAGGAGAAACCTCCTGAGGACGAGTAACCTTCCAGCGTGTGCTCCAGCTGCTGCCAACTCCACTCAGCTCAGGTCCAGAACTCTGTTTGATGCGGGTTACATGGTTCGGGTTAGAATTCGGTCTGTTCTCCTGTGGTTTTTTATAAATGTCCAGTCCCTTTTGGTCATGTTTAGCTTCAGTGTGTCGGTTAATATCAGTCCCCAGTTGGTCAATGAAGACTGCCCCTGCATGGGCTGGATTACTTATGAGTAAATCGAAAAGTCTGAGTCTGTTTTGGCATTTTGGAAAGGTTTTGTGCCTCAGTCAGTCTTTCAGAGGCATTATGAAAACATGGTGGATGCTACCCCTGCGTGGGAGCTTTTTGGGTCAGTCTACTTCACCCATGGCGCCACTGGTGGCCATGGAAGTCCTGTTAAGTCCAGCTTCACTGTCTGTAAACATTCATATGTACATATAATATAAAAGTTAGCTAGTTTACCGAGAAAAAAAAAATACTGATTCACCCCCCAAGTATTATTTCCAACATCAAAACCCTAACCCTAGGAGATGAAGCGCCAAAACTATGGGGCCCGTTTGGCTAAATTGGTACATCAACTTCTCGGGGTCATAACTTTGGCATACAATCTTCGTTTGATGCGCACAATACCTCAATAGGAAGATCTATCCGAGGACTAAAACTTTCAAGTGGCCAACATGGGTCCATAAACCATGTTGGCCTCGGGTTTGCCAAAAAATGTCGCTTAGGGCCTCAAAACGACTCTAGAAGTTTAGGACCTGAAAAACTACCAAAAATAGTAAATTGTGCTACAACTAAGGAAAACAAAAAACTGAAAGAAACAATGGTGGGGGTGCAAGTGGAATAGGTGGGTGGCCACCAATATCCACCTGGATCACACAAAATTATTCTTTTCTCCATTTTTAAAAGTATTTGTCAGGCACTGGCAAATACAAAAAATAAAATTCCCTCCACTAGGGGAATTATATTGCTCAACCAATCGAAAACTAGAAATACGATTACCATAAAATTAGAAAATTATTTTTGAATTAACGGGAAAATAGGAATATTAATCATTTTCTCCAAAATTTGGTTAAAATTGCAATAAACTCGAGAAAATTATTGAGATTCAACACGCTTCAACATGATGATTATTATAGTCCCTAGTGAGGCATGGACTAAAAATAATCAATTACAAATCATATTTGTAATTTGTTTAATAACGGAGGAGATTTTAATTTTTTTAGGAACAATCTCATATATTATGTAAAATATGAAGATATGGAGGAATGTCTTGTAAACTCTTAAAACCTTAAGTAGTTTTATCTCCTTCTTTCTATCTAGGTCAAATATGAGCAAGAAGGTTTCATTGTTGGTATTGTCAAATTCAATTCAAAATTCATAATGGAAACACTTATCATGAGGAGGAAATGTGAACACTGCTCCTACATTAGTACCATTTCTCAATCTTACCTTGTTGAAATTTATTATTAATGGGGAACTAATAGTTTTTTCTTCTTTGTTGCAAAAGAAAATTAAATCTTAGCCATCACCTTGTAACTATCAAAGTTATTCTCATAGTGTAACAACCCTGAAATTAAAACATGCAACTAGTTAGATTAATTATGCGATTTATAATCAACACACAATTTATCAACGATTTAACATTGAATTTTGGAAATATGAGCAGAGACAACTTACCTGTGGCGATGATATTCCTTACTTGTGATTTCGGAGTTGAACGCTATTTGAATCCTGCTAACCGCAACAAAGTTTGGGGACGACTCTCCACCCAACCGTAGGCTCAATTGCACAAAATCTTGCTACAACTGGCCACCCCGAGCCCTCAATCAACGTACTACTGCCAGGGAATCCTTTGTCCCACAACACTTTTCTTCCAAGAGAATGGATGATGGAACCATGGAATGATCTCTCATCTTCCTCACCATCTATTAAATAGAGGGAACATTGGAAGAGGAACCGCATGCACACACTCCGTGTCAACATGCAACTTTTATTTCTTTATTTTAAGTTTAACTTAATTTAGTAATTCTCTTAATATAATTCTTTCTTATTTTATTCCTTTTTACTTTTTCATAACTTTACTTATTTTTACTATTTTTATAATTCTCTTAATTTAATTCTTTCTTATTTTATTGTACTTTTTGTTAACTTTACTTATTTTTATTATTTTTATAGTTTATTTTTATTTTTATTTATTTAGAACTCTAGTATTGTTATTTACTATTTTATTTATTTATTTATTATTATATTATTATTTATTTATTTATTATTATTACGTTTTCTTTATTGTTTATCATTTATTTCTTATATTTTGATATTTATATTATATTAATTACTATTTATTATTATTAAGGGACATTACATACTCCCCTTCTTTAAGGAACTTCGTCCTGAAGTTAGGTTTAATTATTTAACTTTTTATTTATTTAGTTATTTATTACTTCATGTTTGCCCTACACCCTCTGCTGAACTAGTATAACTAGCAGGCATCGAAAGTTTTCACAACACCCGGGAAATCTCAAGGAATCTTTGTCCTTTTTCCCACTTTCAGAACCAGGCATAAGCCTCCCCGGTTTGTATCATAGTCCAAGGCTGGCCCCAAGGCTTGCGCCTGACTCAGACCTCATCTGCCCCAAGGCAGGCATCTGGTACGGTACTCAGTGACTCCGGGCATCTCCCAAGGCTGGCCCACTCCCTCCACAACTATTAAGGCACACAACCCCAGGCATCGAAGTCCTTACACCCCCACCAGACTTCGGTATCCCAATCCAATACTACGCACCTAGCCTACAATATCAGGCACTTGGCCTCCTCAAGATGGTCCCATAGCCCCTCAAGAGCTATTCATCAAGAGCTATACAAGATAAAGGAACCACTGGCATATGTAGTGTTGATTGAGTTTATCCCCAGCCCATATGGTGTTACATATTCTCCCTTGCAAGTATGGGCTCCCATGAGATCATCAAATAAACCGACCCTCTCGACCCATTTGTGGAGTTCCTGTTAGTCACCACATCTCAACATGCATTAGTTATAATCATAGTATCATAGAAAATAATCCACGTGTCACGTCTTACATGTCATCATGAGAACCTAACATCATTGTTATCACAAAATTATGCAGATCATAACTGTACATACAATTACCACATACTTCAGATCATAATATCCATCCAAAGTTATAACATCAACATTCAACATTAAAGACCTATCATCACGTAGTAAATGAACATGTCAATATACCTCAACATAACATCATAATGCCTATGCATATCATAATCATCATAAACATACATCATCATTATTGTAACAACTATAAGAACCACATGTGCATCATTATCCTCATACCATCATATCACGAAACCTCATCCAACATTATACTCAGCATCATAACAGTTAATTAAACTATAACTGAAATCATAGTGTACGATTTAGATGTATCATAAAATTTAAACAATAAAACATGGTTTAAATTCTCTAGAAAAGTATTTACCTAACCTAAGTTATGCAATCATATCTATTTCACCACATAATTTAATAAAAAAAGATAAGGAGAGTCACGAAAAATAACATAGTTGACCTTGGGTTATATTGGGTCCCTTGAACCTTGAATTGCTGAACTCATGATTCTGAAATTTGCAACATATGGGGTTTGGTTGGCTTCCTTCATTAAAAATTTCTAAAGTTCATCATCGGCTGGCACATACCTCATACCCCTATTTCGTAGTAATCCATCATTCTCTAAGGCATATCCACACCACTTGGATGCCACTGTTACTTCTTCTTGTAAGACATCGTCCTTGTTTAGATCTTATAGTGATCTTTATTAATCAAATACTTCTGTGATTTCTTGATCATTTTCTAGAATATTATTTATTCACAAATACCTCAAGAGTGTTAAGTTACTTAACCATGATTCTTCTCCAATCCTAAATCTTCCATCCTATGCTAGGATAAGGTATTACTTCTTGTTGATTTCCTATACTCATTTGTGACTGTCATTCACTATATTGTTCTTTTATGCCCATTTCACCCTTCCATGTTGGTTATCATTATTAGAAAATTGCAAATTCATCATTTTCTCTTCTTTCGCGAGGTATCTTTCGTAGTTATATATCACTATTACTGGGAGTCAACTTTATTACGCATCCTCTATGTTTTAATTTTTTCCAAAATTTACAACTGAATATGTCTCTCCCAATTTAATTTTATTTGGTTGTATTCTAATTTTCCTTGTCACATAATGGTCCAAATTAGACACTTCCAATAAACACAAAACTATTACAACTAAAGGATTAATTTAGAAGTCTACTTTCTTGAGATTGAACTTGGTATAACTTATTCCTTTCAGAATAATAAGATATCAATGGGTTACTTCTACAATAATGATCTATTAATACAATGCACTATCATGATTTCTTCAATGTAATTCCTAGTGTGATATGGGCGCTTAAGTCCATTATTTTGATCACTCACTACTACTCTTCATTTCTTTTATCACATGCTGATTATTTCTTCTAGTTGGACTCTAGATTATTCCCCTTCACTATTGGAACTAGTCATATACTCTCTTTGGTTTAACTTTTGATTTTCTAGGAACTATGAATACCATTATCATCCTTTTTCTTTTTTCCATATGCTGCATATCTTCCTTCAATTCCTAACACAACTTGTTTTTTTTTTTTTTTTTTCACTATCTTGCAAGACTATTATGACTATAAATTTACTCCATAAATTCATTTAATTCACACCCATATTTTGAAAGTATAAATTTCTCTTTCTCACACTTTATATACATGATATAATATAAAAAACTTACTAACTACATCATCTTATATTGATAGTTAAAATATAATTCAAACTTATACATATTTACATATTTATAGCATTGTATTATTATATGTTTTATATATTACAAACCATAATATGCCAATTATTTGATGCTACACCTAATAATTGTATCACATATTTCCACAATATTATTATTTTCACAATATTATATTAAATAAAATAGTCTTTAGTTTTGACCCTACTATACAAGTTTATCTTAGCATATTTCTATTTTTTAATTATTACCCTAAAAAAATATTATATTTAAAATCGAGTAACCCCGATTTGAAATTATATTTAAAATTGATAATTTACAAAATACACCACCATATGCCCTTAAATATCCTAGGCATCATAGGTGATATTATATCTTTTATAAATTTAATTCTTTTCATAAAAATTCAACTCTGGCATAGAAATATTACTGGGAGTGTTCACATTAAATTTTGTTAATATTATTTTATTATATGTATATTTTTTTATTTCTTATTTCTGAAAATAAAATATGTGAAATTTTGTACTTTTCACTAACTTAACACTTGCTAACCAGTCCAAGAGCTCGTAAAACTGCTTCTGTTTGGCTAAGAGCTCGTTTTCCTCGGAAGTAAGGAAACAGGTTAACAGCCCAAGACCCAGAGGCATCTGACAGGAGTGAAACCCTGCTCCCTTATGGACCACCAGCGGGTTATTCCAGTGGCGTGGTTTTCCTTGAAAACAATGATGAGTTAGACCGACATTCGCGGATAGCAGCCGGAGATGGTTGTCCTCACTATTGGTTTGACACCTGAGTTTGATAGGTCTTTCCATTTTGCGAGAGAAAACAAAAAACACTCGTTAACGAGTCAACGACAAAAGACAATATAATCTTTTAGGTCGAGAATCCATCAATAAGACCAATGAGCAATATAGCAATAAACAATTGATATAAATTTTGGTTTTTTCGATTTTCTCAAGATGATGTAGAATGTCTTTAGTCCACGAGAAGTTTTGTCACCAGATGGATTTCATTCCTCCATTCATCTCTAATCACAATTAGTGTTTTGCTTCTCTTAATAATATTTCCTCAACTTATTAAAAATGATATTTTCCCAATTTTGCTTATTTATTTTTCAATTTTTATAATTAGATTTTTCTCCCTACAATATCCTATTCTTATTTAAGCAATCGTCTCTTCCGGCAAAATTATATATATATATATATATATATATTTAATAATGCTTTCTTTTTACTTTCACTTTACTTTTCTTAAGTTTCACTTACATTTTAGATGAAAATGGACTTAAGCGGCATGAATTATTAAGAAATACCGAATTTTTGGGAAAGCAAAATTCACGGCGGCATCATAGGGATCGACCGACCTGATGGAGATCTGAGATCTATGTAGAGTAGTGCGTCGTCACAACGGAAGTATCGAACATTAGTCGGCCCACCCTGCGCATATGGCATGTTCCTATCATTCCAATCTAACACTGACTTTACATTACTTATGTCCGAAAATAACATTTAGGGACATGTAATATAATATAAGCTTATAATCTTTCCATTTTTTTCTTTATTCTCTTGGTTTTCTTGGCACGATGTTCAACGGCATTAAGATGTTAACCTTTGATTTACCTTGGACTTTGATAATAATAGTAAAAGACGTCGAGTAACGATTTCGTTTGACATTAAAATATGACCTCAAATGCCATTTTATAATACAATAAAAATATGTTTTAGTAATCCGGACGCCATACTCGTTGGACCCACCCTGCGAGATATCTCTCTTTTCGAGAATCTTCATTTTTTGTTTTTTAATTTGTTTTGGAATAACCATTACGTGTTAAATGCGTTCCCTTGAGCATTTGCGAGAATGGAACTCCATACGTCTCACACCCGAATCGAAGGACAATTATTAAAATTTGAAATTGGGTTGATTTTAATTTTACAAAAAACAAAATTATGGATAATTTTAATTAAGTATTTTTTTTTTAAATTTTACTCAAAAGTCACATAGAGTGAAAATCTTGTTTTGATATTATATGTAACAACCTCGAAATTAAAACATGTAACTAATTAGATTAATTATGTGATTTATAATCAACATACAATTTATCAACGATTTAACATAGAATTTTAGAAATATGAGCAAAGACAATTCCTTCCTTGTGATTTCGGAGTTGAACTCTATTTGAATTCTGCTAACCGCAACAAAGTTTGGAGACAACTCTCCACCCAAACGTAAGTTCAATTGCACAAAATCTTGCTACAACTGGCCATCCCCTAGCGCTCAATCAACGTATTACTGCCAGAGAATCCTTTGTCTCACAACACTTTTCTCCCAAGAGAATGGATTATAGAACCATGGAATGATCTCTCATCTTCCTCACTGTCTATTAAATAGATCAAACATTGGAAGGGGAACCGCATGCACACACTCCATGTGTCAACATGCAACTTTTATTTCTTTATTTTAAGTTTAAATTAATTTAGTAATTCTCTTAATATAATTTTTTATTATTTTATTATTTTTTACTTTTTGATAACTTTACTTACTTTACTATTTTTCATAGTTTCCTTAATTTAAGTATTTCTTATTTTATTGTACTTTTTGTTAACTTACTTATTTTTATAATTCATTTATATTTATATTTATTTAGAACTTTAGTATTGTTATTTACTATTTATTTATTTATTATTTATTACTATTATTATGTTTTCATTATTGTTTATTATTTATTTTTTATATTTTAATATTATATATATATTTTATTATTTATTAATTTTTTTACTATTAAGGAACATTACACATAGTGTTATACGAAATCTACAATTGTAGATAGAAGTATCTTCCCTAGGTCCAGTGGACCAACCTAGAACAAAATAAAGACAAAGAAGTTGATGTTTTCCTTAAAGTAAATAGATAACGAGATGAAGCCTACCTGGAATACATCGTATGCTTCACTCCTTTTTTGGCTTGTATGCTCCATTCCTAGCTCTGATCGCTATAATTAGAATTTGCATAATCAGACAACACGAGCCAACGATCTACAGGATCTATGTAGCATCATCTAATCACTTTATTCAATAAATCAGCATGGTATTGAAATAAATTAAATCATAACATTATATATAGGAAAACAAAGAACTCTTTGCATTTAATAGAAATGGAGTGTGTTACAACCAAAAATAGGTGTTGATCTTGTAAAAGAGCTCTTCCAAGTTGACTTGCCCTTTCCTTGCCACAAAGTGCACCTCTAGTCACCCTAATGCATGGAATAATGTCTCTCACAACAATAACATAAGGGTATAATCAATCTGTAAAAGCTAACCACTTGCCTATGGATGGTTGTAAATATATAGATGAGGGAGGTTGTTAATGAATTCTTATCCTTTTACCAATCTAGGCTTAAGATCTACCCTTGATGGGAGGATGAGGTCAAGGGATAAGTGATAAAATTACAAAATAGGATAGGATAGGGTTCGAGACTTTTATCCAAGGTAAATAGTTACAACATATCGTGGAAGCTTCTTGAAGAGGAAGCTTCAGAATGATTTTTTTTCTTAAATTTCTAGAATTAGCGCACTCCTAATATAGGGCAACTTGAAGGTGATCAACGTGGACCCAAAGTAGGAAAACCTGGTATTCAACGTTGGCCAATGAGGGGTTAGGGTGTGTTGGTCCTAAAAATGACTGAAATGAGGCAGTTTTAGGTAGAAACTTGGGGATGTGAGAGAGGAATTTTTAGGGCTTTGTGTAGGAAGGATGACAAAGTGTTTAAAGGATGTGAATGATCCTGTTTGAAGGCCTATTGGCCAGATGTGACAAAATGGCCTATAATAGATTCCCCCCTAAAGCTTAAAGCCAAAAATGACAACTAATGACTGAAGTGCTTTACCTTGTGACAAGCTGGGATCAAGAACAATCAGTGAGATCATCATCTATTATAATACATTTACATCATGACATATTTTTTGAGGGAGGCATACCCATACTCAACACATAGCCTAACATTACATGCATAATGATCAAAAGACATGTCCACAGATGACTGATGGTGGACCCATGACTAGATGGTTGTTTGCATGATTATAGCCATCATACATTGTGATCTTGTATTACTCCTAAAATCGCAACCCGGATAGATGAAACTAGATCTGGGTTTTCTATCTCGTTCTCAATACTAACCATTGTACGAGTCTAACTATGTGAATCAATGCACTAAGGTTGAACATGGTAGACACCATCTGATTACCGACCAATGACATAAGTCGTTAACAAACACGAGAGAAACCACTGCTGATGTTAATGGCTTCCAAGGTACTAGTACAATGTATTGTTTGAACAAATGAGTTGATGTTGAACACCACATAGAATCTTTTGGACGAAAGTTAATGATGTAAACATGTCACTGAGAGTGAGGGAACTTGCCATTGATGTATGCAAGCACTAAGATACCAAAGGAGTGTTCCTAAGTAAACTTCTTGGATAATTAGCAAATGTTTAGAGAAAGAGACTCGTTGCAGGAGGGCCTTGATGTATCCCCCATCAACGACACAAAACAGGTACGATGATTTGAGACAGAATTATCATAATGATGTTGATACTGAACTAGATCAGGAAAGGCATATATGGAATGAAGGCTTAAGAGTATTGTCGCAGATATTGACTGAATGACTTCTCTTAAACACAATGACAACACTGAAATGGAGTTGGAAAAATTGACCCAAAACCAAAAATATAGGCTTTGAAATAATATGATAAACTAAAAGACAAGCAGATTTCCCAACCAACAACCACAAAGATGAAGTGAAAGAGTGTTGTGTTCAAGAGTGACTTGTTGCCATTAACAAAATGGAGTAGCATGTTTTCCCATTTTTCCCAACCATACTTGTCAGTACCTCTTTATTTTTAACAATATTGAGGAGGATAACATATGCTTGATCTGTAAGTTCATCCTTCGGATGAATCCCTTTAAGAATATTTAATGAACCCGGAGAAGGAGTGGTTTGGCGTCCCGTCATGAACGATGAGTCCATAGTTGTTTGGTGTTTTTACGAGTCAAGCGAAGGTATAACTTGACATCCTTTTCATGTTAGAAAGTTTGAAAAAGAGACAAAAAGAAAACTCCAAAGGTTCCCTTTTGTAGATCCTTACATCTGAAAGGAAAAAAATAATATCGAAGAGGACCTTTTAGCCTTGTTCAATTAAGGTATTTCTTTTTCGTAAGTAGTCTATCTCAGTGTGAAAAAGGGTTAAACTTATACTGAGTAAAATTCTTTTCATTTACTTTAACAAGTTCGAAAATACATGTGCATGACAATCTTTTCATATATTGGGAGTCTGAAAAGAGCTGAAAGAAGACTCTAGGGGGTTCCTTTTTCTTGAGTCTACAGAGCCTGCAAAAAGTGATAAAAGTGTGCTCCCCAGTCAAAATAATTTGTTCAAAACACAACAAAATCCATAAAAAAACTGTTGACCTACTCAAAACGACACCAAAGGGATTAAAAATACCCGTTTCATCGTAAAAGTGGGTTGTAACTAGGTCAAAACATTAAATATGAATAAAATAATGGAAGAAACAACCATAAATATTCAAAATGACTATTCATCTTTATCATTTCTCATTTACCTTCAACAATAAGAGTTATGAGTAGTTTTTTTCCCTCAATCTTTTGCAGATGATTGCACTCAATCTAGATGATCGTTTCAAGCATTGTCACTTCCAGGTAAGATATAAGGCCTTTCTCTTTCAATTCAAGGTTTCATTTTGTGTTTTCATGCAAGTTTTTGGTGTTTTTGAGGGCCCTAGGGTTTAAATAACTCGCCCTAGGACCAACGCATCCCCATATAGTCAAAAGGTGTGTTGCAACTAAGTGAAAATACATTGCAGGGAGGGGTGAAATGCACTGTCTCTCCTTATAAGGGTGTGTTGGGTGCAAATCCAAAGTTTGTTTACCAATTTCCCTTCAAAAATTTTCAATTCTCTTGCATGGAATGGATCCTAATGAGTCCCTTCTTGATGTTTCAGGTCTTAATTAACACAAAATGGCCTTTATATGGAGAGAAAGAGAACATGAAGAACAATATTTGAATGCACCCAATGATCCTACTACCATCCAAGCACTGAAAAATGTTGATTGTTGAAATTGTTTTGGCTTTCTGGTATGAGGCAACAGATGGCATTACTAGAGTATCTTGTACATTCATGGGATGTCCAAGCACATGAAGTCAGATCTAGGGAACATTTGCTCGAGATAATGGTAGAGGAAATATATTTTCTAACAGGTTTATCCATGAGAGATGCCCCTGTCTCTCTCCTAGGTGGGAGAAGGGGTGAGAAATGATGAAATATTATATTGCCACTTATTACAGACCTTGAGCTAAGCCAACTAGGGATAGAAAAACTAGCATAAAATATATAACCCATTTGCCTTTAAGAACGATCTTGTTCATCATTACCAAATTGGCAGGTAACTCAACACTTCATGTTGCTATTGGATCATACATGCAGTATGGTGTGGAGTGTTTGGAGCCAATATTCTTCAACTGGTGCGAGGGAGTGTTGGTCAATATGAAGGAACAATTGTCTAAAGCAAGAGAGGGAAAGTTGAAAAACTTTTGCTATAGTTCTATATGGTCTCTTTTTCTCTAGAGTGGGTTCCATTACTACAACCTCAACAGATTACACTCGATCCCATTGATTTGAGGGTTCGACGGATGAGGAGGTGGATAGATCATATGTCATGACATGCAGGTCCGTCAGAAATCAATTTCTCACCATCCTTCTTTGGATGGCTGTGTAGAAAGTTCATTATGATCAATGATTATCCGTACGTAGGGATGGATTTCTGTAATGACCCTAAGCTCGTACTTCCTGAGGGTGAGCTATGGGGTGTTACAAGTAAGATATTTCAACCATTTGCTTTTTTCTAATTTTACAATTTTATTTTTTTTGTTTTTTATGTTTATGGGACTAAACTATTGATTTTTTCATGTATATATTGGCAATGTTCAACCTATAGATGCTTCATATCTCCGTAATGCAAGAGAAAATCCATAGGAGGTAATAGAACTAGTATAGGTTGCTGCAGTAGGACGGGATGCACTACGAAATCTCATTGTAGTCAAGACCCTAACAGAGGTGGAGTGCCACATGGAGAGGTTGACACATGGGATAAATGAGACCGTGATCGACCAAATTCTGATGCAACTTCGACAACACATTATTGGAGTGCCTAGCCATATTGGTCGATACTACACAAGATAGCTCGTGTAATGGCATGTTATCATGAGCACTTTGATTAGTCTACTTAGATATGGTGTGGAGTGTTTGGAGCCAACATTCTTCAATTTGAGCGAGGGAGTGTTGGTCAATATGAAGGAACAATTGTCTAAAGCAAGAGAGGAAAAGTTGAAAAACTTTTGCTATAGTTCTATATTGGTCTATTTTGCTCTAGAGTGGGTTCCATTACTACAAACTCAACAGATTACACTCGATCCCGTTGATCAGAGGGTTCCTCGGATGAGGAGATGGATAGATCATATGTCATGACATGCAGGTTTGTCGGTGATCAGTTTCTCACCATCCTTCTTTGGATGGCTGCATATAAAGTTCATTATGATAAATGGTTATCCGCACGTAGGGATGGATTTCCATGATGACCCTAAGCTCGTGATTCCTGAGGGTGAGCTATGGGGTGTTACAAGTAAGATATTTCAACCATTTGATTTTTTTTAATTTTACAATTTTTATTTTTTTTGTTTTTTATGTTTCTAAGACTAAACTATTGATTTTTTCATGTATATATTGGGAATGTTCGACCTATAGATGCTTCATATCTCCGTAATATATTGAGAAAATCCACAGGAGGTAGCAGAACTAGTACAGGTTGCTGCAGAAAAGTAGGACGGGATGCACTATGCGATCTCAATGTAGTTGAGACCCTAACAGAGGTGGAGTGCCACATGGAGAGGTTGACACATGGGATAGATGAGACCATGATCAACTAGATTCCGATGCAACTTCAAAAACACAGTAGTGGAGTGCGTAGCTGTATTCGTAAACTACTACACAAGATAGCTTGTGTGATGGCATGTTATCATGAGAACTTTGATTAGTCTATTTAGATATGGTGTGGAGTGTTTGGAGCCATCGTTCTTCAACTTGAGCGAGGGAGTGTTGGTCAATATGAAGGAACAATTGTCTAAAGCAAGAGAGGGAAAGTTGAAAAAATTTGGCTATGGTTCTATATTAGTCTCTTTTGCTCTAGAGTGGGTTCCATTACTACAACCTCAACAGATTACACTTGATCCCATTGATCTCAGGGTTCCATGGATGAGGAGGTGGATAGATCATATGTCATGACATGCAGGTCCGTCGGTAATCAGTTTCTCACCATCCTTCTTTGGACGGTTGCATAGAAATTTCATTATGATCAATGATTATCCGTATGTAGGGATGCATTTCCATGATGACCCTGAGCTCGTGCTTCTTGAGGGTGAGCTATGGGGTGTTACAAGTAAGATATTTCAACCATTTGATTTTTTTAATTTTACAATTTTTTTTTTTGTGTTTTTTATGTTTCTGAGACTAAACTATTGATTTGTTCATGTAGATATTGGAAATATTTGACCTATAGATGCTTCATGTCTCCGTCATGCAAGAGAAAATCCATAGGAGGTAGTAGAACTAGTACATGTTCTTACAGTAGGATGAGATGCACTACAAGATCTCAATGTAGTCGAGACCCTAATAGAGGTGGAGTGCCACATGGAGGAGTTGACACATGGGATAGATGAGATCATGATCAACCAGATTCCGATGTAACTTCAACAACACACTATTGGAGTGCCTAGCCGTATTGGTCGGCTACTACACACGATAGCTCATGTAATGGCATGTTATCATGAGCACTTTGATTAGTCTACTTAGATATTTTCATGTAGTTTTTTATATGGGTCATGTGGCCATATTTGTCTCAGGGACATATATTGTAAAACCAAACTTTATATATATCTATCTTCAATGTTTCCATGTTCTTATTAAATTTTCAGTAGATGTGATATGTATTGAAACTTATTTACATTCATTTCAAATGTATATCTAAAACATGATTAGCAAGAACATCTATCAATGTGTTTAGATTTCTAGAAATACGTTCATATTCTAGAAGGTGAACCCTTAAGAACATGCGAAGGATGGTAGGAATTCTAGTATCACGAACTGTGAGTCAAGTCTGATAACTAAATGACTGATACCATGTGAAATAGCATCATAAAATAGTTCGACCACTACGCTATACTCAACAATGTTGTTGGTAGAGAGACCAATAAAAATCCTGTGTAGACTCACTGATTCTTTATTTGAAGCAAAGATAACCCATGATACGGAGGATAGGTTCTGAATACTACGAATAACACCATCTAAAACATGATTAGCAAGAACATCTATCAATGTGTTTAGATTTCTAGAAATACGTCCATATTGTATGAAATCAATGTACCTTTCTAGAAGGCGAACCCTCAAGAACATGTGAAGGATGGTAGGACTTCTAGTACCACGAGCTGTGAGTCAAGTATGATAACTGAACGACTGATACCATGTGAAATAGCATCAAAAAATAGCTCTACCATTATGCTATACTCAATGATGTTGTTGGTAGAGCGACCAATAAAAATCCCCTGTAGACTCACTAACTCTCTATTTGAAGCAAATATAGCCCATACTGTAGAGGATAGGTTCTAAATACTACGGCTAGCACCATCAGTATAACCAAAATATGGTTTAAGGGATATCGACATCTACAAACCAAACGTAAACGGGATAAAAAAAAACTGTAGGAAACTCTAAAGAGACACACTGCAAACACACTCAACACACATATATACAATATGTACGCAGTGTACTATGCATGAAATCAAGCATCATATGTCTTTAGGTACAACCCATTTATAGGTTGTTCTAGTGGAACTCCATAAAAATTTACTAACTCATAGGTGCCTTTAGCAAGAACATGCTTGAAAATATATGGACCTGGCCACATAGGTTGGAACTTTGCTAGTCCTAACTTATAAGATTCTTGATCATATAAAAGAACAAGGTCTCCTTCTGAGAAGACATGAGGCTTGACACTTTTTTCGTATTGCGTCATGTATGAGCTTCATTAGCTAAAGCAAAATCACACCATGTCTCATCTAAACGAGTTAGATGTAAAAAAATTTCCTCTTCTACGAAAGTGGTAGGAAGAAGTTCTACAACTAGTTTTAGTGATGGAATCTCACATTCGATTGGAAGGATTTCTTCCATACCATAAACCAGATGAAAGGGTATAAATTTGGTAGAAATCCTAACTAAGGTTCAATACATTCACAAGGAAGCATAAAGAAGCACATACCATTCTGATTTATGGACCCTACCATACATTGAAGCATATTTTTTGAGAACTTTATTCATATATTCAACTTGTCCATTAGCCTAAGGATAATATGGAGTGGAACTTTCATGGGAAAATCCCACCTTAGTAGTTAGTTCAGACACCATATGATTCCAAAAATGCTTTCCGTGATCCATAAACATGGCTTGTGGAACTCCAAACCATGTGATAACGTGATTGAAGAAGAAATATGTAGTCGTTTCTACAATATTTTTAAATGTAGGCATCACCTCATCCCATTTAGTAAAATGATCTATTGCGACAATGATACAACCATGCCCCCTGACTGGGTGAGGGTTACATGCCATGAAGTTGATACCCCATTTTTCAAAAGGACCGATGGAGATAAGGGGATGTAATGGAGCAGCGGATCACGGGCCTTACGATCATGAATTTGGCATGCATGACACTTCTAGACAATGAGAATACAATCGCAAAAAATGGTAGGCCAAAAGTAATTAGCATGTAGGATATTATACGTGGTAGCATAACCAAAAAAGTGACCACCACATGCCCCTGAGTGGCATTCATTAAGGACTTTGTCGGCCTCCTCATGTGTGAGGCACCTTCATAAAATCATATCAATGCTGCATCGATAAAGGGTGTCACAAATAATATGTAATTCCTGGGTTGGTATCGAATAAGTTGATGCTCAGAGTGAGAGGTATCAGACTAGAAAGTCTGGGTCTAGAGATATATCAATATGTCTCCATACCACAGGTCAGATGACAAAATCAGAATAAAAAAAAAACTCATCAGGGATAAAATATTCATATGTCGATTCAAAATTAGGAGAGGGAAGGTCCCACATAAGCTCAACGAAAAATAGGGATTTCTTTGACTTGGATTTGATGAATTCCATGTCAAAATCTTGCAAGATGAGATCCATTTACAGTATTTCCCCCAGCAACGACGTGACAAAATATATGTCATAGGGTTGCAATCTGAAACAACTATATTTTTCTAGAGCAAGATGTAATGGCAGAACCTTTGGGCATCTTGAACGGCCGCCAAATCCAACTTTTCTATGTGGGTATAACTAAATTTGGTATCATTGAGATTCCAACTCAGATAACATATGGGATGTTTAGTCCTTAAATCATCTTCCTGGACCAATACCATTTCTATAGTAGAAATGGCAGCAACGAGATATAGGAAATAATCGCGTTGATAATCAAGGGAATATAAAAGAGATGCCTGAACTAGTACACCTTTTAGGACATCAAATTCCTTTTGAGAAAGATTGTCCCAATGGAAGGGAACCCCTTTCTTAAGCAGATGAGAGAATACTTTGGTCAACTCAGTGTAATTAAGGACTAACCTTCACAGGAATTTAGCCTTCCCTTGAAGTCATTGAAGTTGAACGAGAGAAGAAGGCACAGGCAGATCGATGATTGTCTGTACTTTCAAAGGATCAATACAAATTCCATGTCTTTGTTGGCATTATGGCTAAAGTGTTGTCCTTGATGGCAACCCATTCAGGTGATGGATCACTGTACAACAGGACAGTAGCAGAGATTGATGATCAGCTCTCAAATATTGAAGAAAATAAGGAGTACGCAGGCACACTGTACAAAAGGTGCGTACACGCAGGCATGTCTTATATAAAGTGCGTACATACCCGTAGGTTACCCATTCATGAGGTGCGTACCCCCAGCGCACACACTTCAAGGCAGTAAAGCGCGCACACGTGGGGTTCCTTATGTTTAACCCTTGGTATTTAGCTGACGGTATTGGGTTATCATGGTTTTGGCTCGTGGTATTGTTTTATTTATTATTATTATTGAGCCCCATGATCCTTGATTTGAGGAAGAGCTTGCCTATATAAAGCAAAGGAGATCATTTGGCTTATATGTACGCTTTGGGTTGAATATCTTAAGAAGCTAGATCTGAAATTCTAGTGATGGGTTATGAGAGATAGCTAGATCTAAATCAAGGAGAAACATGAGAACTACAAGTCGGATCTACTAATGGGTTGATATCTCCTCGGCGCATGTTCATATCTGTAGATCTGACAGTCTGGGTTATTCTTGAAGTCTTGAAATTATCTTTACCCGGAGGTACGCAGGTCCAGTGAAAGAAAAGTGCGGAGATACGCAGGCACAGAAGCGTTGCAGGTGCGCAGATACGCAGGCACAGAAGCGTTGCAGGTGCGCAGATACGCAGGACCAGAAGCACTGCAGATGCAGAGGGGCGCAGACAGTTCATTGGACACAGAGCGCACGTACGCAGGAAGTCTGTGAGTCAGAGTGCGCACGTACGCAGGGAAGCAGTTGGGAACATTGCGTACTTGTACGCAGGCATTACATGGGTGAAGCTGCGTACTTCTCTTGAAGTCTTTTTAGCTGTACATGTTTATCATTGCTGTGATCTGGGTTTTGAAGTAATGTCTGATGTCTGATATCATGTTCTGATAACAACAGTCTGAGAGGTGATTGATTAAATGTTTGTACATTGATGGATGAATGGATCAGGTTCTTAATAGCTCATCTTTATGTGATCTGATTGACTAGATCTGGTTGATGACTCACTTGTATATGTATTGATCTAGTGCTTGGGTAATTCAGAAGGTTGGTTGATTATGAGCTTCAATGTTGTTATTGGGTCCAGTACGAAAATTGGATGAAACGTGGCCTTTCAGAGTATGTGTTGTGCTTCAGTGTATCCAGTATGAAAATTGATGAAATGTGGTACCTGGAGGAGAAAGAAGATTGTAGGTCAGCACCTACGTACTAGTATCTAAGCTAGTACAAGAGCTAAAGGAAATATTTGGAGCATTGTAGCAGGTAGTAGCCTGCATACTAGTAAATGGATCGGCTAGTACAAGAACAAAGGGGGTTGTAGCTCCCGTACTGGTATAAG
This sequence comes from Pinus taeda, assembly GCA_000404065.3. NCBI lineage: Eukaryota > Viridiplantae > Streptophyta > Pinopsida > Pinales > Pinaceae > Pinus > Pinus taeda. The sequence continues at coordinate 46,958 of APFE030856281.1, forward strand.
GCTGCACCAGTACAAAATATTGTAAAAGGATTTTCTTATTAAGAAGAAGATTGAGATGAGTTGCAGCAGGTGGTTTTCTCCCGCATTGGGTTTCCACCTTATATCATGGTGTTCATGTGTGTGCATTATGTGTGATGATCTATTCTATGTTACTGCATCTGTTAACTGATAATATGGTTGATAATGTTCTAATGCACTCATTGAAGATCAATTAACTTAATCATAAGAAGTTGTGGAAGTATCATATATGAATCAGAGTTTGGAAATGAAAAAGTTTTATTAATTTGATAATACCGATTCACCCCCCCCTCTCAGCATTATTTCCAACAATTGGTATCAGAGCAGGTCCTTTGATAGAAGCTTGATCGCTTGAAGGAGATCCGTGGAACAATGGGAAAGAAGCTTAAGAAGAAAGCTCATAAGAAGAAGAAGACATCTTAGAGGAACTATGACAGTGGGAGAATCGATTGGGGATTAGGTATAAGAAGCGCTTCAGATTCAGAATCAGTTCAGAATGAAGATGACCATTCAGGTATGAATTTGCTATCCTCTAATGTTCCAGCTATCCTTCCTTTTGGAAAATATGAAAGTGATAATGAGACTACTGAATTTGCTCTTATGGGTGAGCAAGAAAGATATCAAATAGAGGCAGAATTTAACAGGCTGACAAAAAAAATTAGTGAACAAGAAAAACTTCTGAACATAAAGAGTGGTGCCCTCAAAGAAGTTGTTACTAGGCTAAAAGCTCATCAAAAGGTATGCAAATAAAAGTATCAAAAGTTGCAGGTTGAGGCAACATCTCTAAGAAATGAAGTCATTGAAAAGAACACAACAATCAAGGAACTCAGAGATCGATCCAGTTATTATGAAAGTCTTGAAGCCACGATCCTCTCACTAAAGGGAGATCTTGAAGAATCAAGGAAGCAGAATGAAAATCTACATCAAGCAATTGAAAAACAAGACAATGAAGTCATCAGCCTAAAATCCCAGGTGGAATATGCCTCCAAAGTTCATCAAATGCCGCAGAATGTAAATGAAGAACAAGAAAAGGAGATACTCAATCTAAGGCAACAAGTGGAAGAAGGAAGAAAGTCAGAAGAAATTTTGAAGAAGCAATGTCTTGAAAAGTAACAGCAACATCAAGTTGAGGTAAATATCCTGACAGGTAAATTAGAAGATAAGGATAAGCTTTTACGATTTCAAGATAGTACTAAAGTCTTGGATGATATTCTTAGTAGTCAAAGGCCTCCTTCTATCAAGACTGGACATAGTTTTCATGAATCAGTTGATGGAGAATCTAGTGCACAAGGTGAAGCAAGGAACTCTAAAGAGAAATCTAAAATGATCAACAAGGAGATAAGAGGTCAACCCCATCAACAACCAAGGAAAGAAATTCTTAAAAGAAAATCTTTTACACCATACTATGGAAGTAATAGTCGGCCATTTACTCAGATGAATAATGTTGAATGTTATGTATGTCATAATCTTGGACATGTTGCAGCTAGATGTAGAAGAAGAAGGGTTCAAGACCATTATGCAGAAATATCATCACATTCAAGGTACTTTAATGGATATTGCTTTGCTTGCAATATGTATGGTCACAAGGCTGTTGATTGCTACAAAAGGAATATGAAACATGTAAGATGTTATGCATGTAACAAGCTTGGACATATAGCAAAGGAATGCAGGAAAAAAGCACGGAAATCACACCAAAAGGAGAAAACATCATCACGCTTGAAGATATGGAGGAAAAAGGAAGTACAGTCAGAAAGTGGCGGCACAGCACAACATACAGACATACCTGAATCAGAGGGAGTTGAAAGTACAAAACTTCAGTGTCCTAAATCTCATATGAAAATTTCATAAAATGAAGTCGCATATATACGCGAGTTAGACACTGCAAAGTCGCGTATATGTCAGTATGAGGAAAAGCAGTGGGGACAGGTTCACGAAAAGGATCAGTTTGGTTTATTTG
>APFE030856283.1:0-76278 GCA_000404065.3 Pinus taeda
GATCTTCTGTTCACTTGGAGATTGAAATCTATGTCTCTTAATTCAAAGAGTAAAGGTGCAGAAGATGAAAATTTGAGATCATATTTACCAATGAAACATTTTTTTTTTTGTTGTGCAATGACGGTGTCATCTGGATGACATCCATGGTTGATTCTCTGATGCATATTATTAGCATTGGATGGTCTCGTTAGTGAGAGTACTTGAGAGTTGTCATCTTTGTTGCTACCATAAGATTATGGCACAAAGTAGGAACCTCTCCTAATTGGATTATCTCATTCTTGAGAGCCATGTCTCCACTAATCGTTCATAATATTTTCTTCCTTTGAATTATGAGAAAACATTGTATTTTGAGAAAACTGCATCAATCCTTGAGAGAAAGATTGATGACTCTATGAACTAGATTGAAGGTACAATTTCACAATGGAGGAGTATGCCTATTGTTGAAAACTTGAGCAGGAGTAACACTTCAAGTATTGGAGGTACTACACACCTAGGACCTTCATTACTGGCACATGTAGGCACTTAGTAAGAGCATGGGACTACATGCAAGATCCTTTCTGCATGATTTACTCCTTGATTTTCTCCTCCTTTCACTCTACAACCAGCTAGTTCTTCTGCATGATTTAGTCCTTGATTTCCTCCTCCTTTCACTCTGCAGCTGGCTAGATATCTCTGGAATTTTTTGTAGGTGTTGAGTCCTCTCATTGATCACCACTATGGCGCATTACCTTGGGATCTTCACTTAGTGATGCTATATCATGAGCATTGTAACCTATTTTCTGAATCAATCATTCTTTTTTGTTCTTTCGATTCTTTTAGTGTTTTTCTCTACAAAGTTGTGCGTTCAACCTTTACTAGCTAGATTCATATGTGCAGGTTTTCTAACAAATTTACATGGTATCGGAGTCCATAGGTTGCTAGATAAAAGATGCACCAATACTTTATTTTGTAGGTATTACATCTTGGAGATCGAAGATCAACCGAAAAATGGAGTTTTCCAAAGCATCAATCCTAACACCGTACAACTATCACGAATGGAAGGACCAAATGGCTCGATACCTTCATTAGAAAGGGTTGTACATGACTACCATGGTTGCAGAAGTGGAACCCACTTCATCCATAGAGAAATCCAAGTACCTCAACTACATGGATAAGGCTCACAGGTCCATATGCATGTGCATCTCCCTAGAGTTGCAGTTTCATCTATCTACCTGCAATACTCCCAATAATATTTGGAAAAAGGTTGAAGAACTCTACGGGAAATAGGATGAGATGAAAGGACATCTTCTTGAAGTTGAGCTACTCTCATTGGATCCACGGAACTATGACAGTATTCAAGACTTCTTCACCAAATATAATGATCTATTGTTGCAACTCAAGGGTTGTGGAATTGACAAATCCAAGGAGGAGAGTCGCCAAGTTCTCTCTATTATTTCAAAGCTTGGACCAAAATACTCCATCTTTGTGTCTACATTTCATTCAATAAGGCGTGCAACAGGTAAATCCTACACTATGGCTTCTCTTAAAGAGTACATGGAGTCCCTCACTTTTGAGTAAGATAAACTCATTGGCATGGGGAAAATCAAACCTCCAAAATCATGTGCACTTGTTGTGCATGATGGCAGCCACAATAAAAATCACAGATCTGATTCAAATCAGAAAAAAAAAAAAAAAAGCAGCAAAAAGACAAGGGAAAAGTGCATTCCCATCCAAAGAAGGAAGGGTACACCAAGCCCTTCAATGACTCCTCCGGCTCCAGAAATGAGAAAGGGAAGAAAGGAGAAAAATGCACCTACTGTCACCAAGGATTCCATCCAGAATCCTCTTTCATGAAGAAACAAATTGACCAAATGGAAGAAATCATTCATAATCATAACCTTGGGGACTGCATCCCTCAGGGCATCAAGAAGAACACTAAGGATCCGCCACACGAGGAAGGTAACAATTTTCATTCTTTAGTTGCAATTAACTCTTCCCCTAATGCATGGATTATAGATTCTAGTGTATCACATCATATGGTTGCTGCAAATGAAGTATATTCCTCTTTGGATGCATGCAAAGGACCTCCCATCCTCATGGGAGATGACTCACCTATTGAGGTCACCAGAAAAGGTAGAGTGGAACATTTACACGGAAGCTTTGAAGATGTGCTTCATGTTCTAAAACTTTCGGTAAACCTATTTTCAGTTTATCAAATCACTCATTCCAATATTGGAAAGAGAGTGGAATTCACTCCAGATGCAATGAACATATATGACGTACATAGCAACTCCAAAATTGCAACTGGTGAGGTAAAAAATGGAGCTAGACTGTATACATTTTCTAAATTTATTGAATCTGAATCCTCCTTATTGCTTACACATGTTGATGATAGTAGTAGGCTTTGGCACAAGAGGTTTGGTCACTTAAATTACAGGTATATGTAGCAGCTAAGAAAGCATGAGATGGTGGAAGGCTTGCCAAATATCAGTTTCTCCAAAGGAGTTTGTGAAGGGTGTGTCCTTGGCAAACATCCTAGAGAAAAGTTTGACATTGGCAAGACTCACAGAGCATCCTCATGGGGCCTTTTCCTCATCCTTCCATCAACAAAGCAAGATATGTGCTTACATTTATTGATGATTTCTCATGGTATACTTGGGTGTATCTTCTCAGGGCCAAATCTGAAGTTTTTTGCACACTTTGAAGATTTCAAAGCATTAGTTGAGACACAGTCAAAGAGAAAGATCAAATCCCTCCGTACAGACAATGGAGGGGAATATGTTAACATAACACTTTGGAATCTTTGCCTTGAGTCCGGCATACAATTGCAGCACACAGTTCCATACACTCTGCAGCAAAACGGATTTGCTGAGAGAAAGAACTGATCTATCAAAGAGATGGATTCATGCATGCTGCATGCTAAGTCACTACCTCATAAGCTATGGGCTGAAGCACTTAATTATGCTAACTACATCCAGAACAGATCTCCTCATAGATCTGTCAAGGATTAGACCCCCTTTGAGGCTTGGAGAGGCACTAAACCGGAGGTCATCCGCTTTCGTGTTTTCGACTCCTAAGCATGGGCCAGGATCCCATTTGAAAAGAGGAAAGCTCTTGATCCACATAGCATTGAGTGCATCTTTGTTGGATACCTTGATGGTGTGAAGGGATATCGACTCCTGATTTCTTCTATAGACAAGCTCATCATTGAGTGAAGTGTCCAATTTGAGGAAATTCTCTCACATGCACCTCAATTGCTGCATGTAGACACCTTTTATCTACCTCATGACCAAGTTGATGACTCAGTACACTCAGATGCAGATACATAGCATGCATATGCCGAGGTAGAGCATGTAGATGCAGAGATAGAGTCTTCAGATACAAATCCAATGCATGCAGATGCAGAGACAAAGTCTTCAAATAAAAATCCAGTGCATGCATATGATGATCCACATCCAAGCCCAAATTGGGCTTCCAACAGTGAATCTACTTCCCCTATCATAAATCAGAGAACAAGGAGCTTAAGTAAGATATATGCATAAGACCACTCAGCTACTAGAAATGGTCTTGTGGGGGATAATTCTGATCCATAGAGGACTAGCTCAGAGTTTATTCAACCTTGTCTTGCCCTCATTTCCATTGAACCAATGCCATCCTCACATTGCCATTTGGTTCAGTCTTCTGATCCGCAGTCTTATGCTGAGGCTGCTAGGCATCCCTCTTGGGAGTCTACCATGCAAGTGGATTACAACTCCATCCTCGAGAACCAGACCTGGGATCTAGTCCCCCTTCCTTTAAGAAGGAAACTTGTCTGATGCAAATGGGTATATAGTACCAAGAGTGTTGCAAATGGGCAAATCACCAGACAGAAAGCCAGGCTAGTAGCCAAAAGCTTCCAGCAAGTGCATGGCATTGATTATGATGAGATCTTTGCTCCAGTAGAAAAGATGGATTCCATACGCCTTGCACTTGCCATTGTGGCTGCCCAGGGGTGGGAAGTACATCATATGGATGTGAAGAATGCCTTTCTTCACGGAGACCTATCTGAGGAGATCTACATGGAGCAGCCACATGGTTTCATTCAGGATTCATCTTTGGTCTACAAACTGAAGAAGTCTCTCTACGGCCTTAAGCAGGCCCCGAGAGCTTGGTCTGTGAAGATGGATTCTTTTCTCTTATCACAAAAACTTCCAAAGATGTAAGTCTAATCCAAATGTTTACATGCTCCGGACAAATGAATCTCTTCTTATCTTAGTTTTGTATGTGGATGATCTCCTGATCACCGGCACCTCAGCTTCAACCATTGCTGCAGTCAAGAGGACCTTTCATGATAGGTTCTTGATGACATACATGGGTCCATTACACTTCTTTCTTGGTCTTGAGATTAGCCAAGATGCCTCAGGCATCAAACTCTCTTAGGCTAATTATACACAGGATCTCCTCGAGAGATTTCACATGACTAACTATAAGCCAGCACCAACTCCTTTTATGTATGGGGTCCGCCTTGAGGATGGATCTGACACTCCATTAGTTGACAGTACTCTCTACCGACAGCTAGTGGGGAGCTTACTATACCTCACCCACTCCAGACCAAATCTCTCATATGCAGTAGGGGCAATTTCCAGATACATGCAGGAGCCGCATGAGCTACATTGGAAAGTTGCCAAGCGCATCCTCCGATATGTTCAGGGCACCATCACCTTTAGGATTCACTATGCAGCAGGCACTGGATTGAATTTCCTTGGCTTCATAGATTCTGATTAGGCGGGTGATAGCATTCATCGCAATTCCACCTTCGGATATTCACTCAGTCTAGGGTCTGGCCCTATCTATTGGTCGAGCAAGAATCAGGCTATTATTGCTCTCCCTTCAGCTGAGGATGAGTAAAAGGAGTAGTCAACATCACCATTCAGGCTTTGTGGCTACAACACTTCTTCACTGAGTTGGGCATCTAGTTCCACCAACCCACTATCATTTGGTGTGACAACCAGAGCACTCTCAAATTTTGCAGGGATCCAGTACAACGGAAGTGGACGAAGCACATAGATATCCATATGCACTACATCAAAGAATTAGTACATGATTGGGTCATTAATTTGCAGTTTTGTCCTTCAACAGAACAAACTGCAGACATCTTCACCAAGACATTCATTGAGCAGAACTTTCACTCTCTGAATGATCGTCTTGGAGTGAAGGACACAGTTGCTTAGCAACTGTCTTTTCTTCCTCTTTTCTTTTGATTACATTGTATTTTGAGGGGGTGGTTTCGCCACAAGGTTTTCCCTCTTTCCTCAATTTTAGTGCAAGTTACACTGTATTTTGGGTGACCTTTGGCCTTAGTTGCCTGGGCCCATTTTCTATTTTTCCCCATTGTGGTGTTTGGGGGGGTGTTGGAGGTACTGCACACCTAGGACCTTCCTTACTAGCACATGCAAACACTTAGTTAGAGCATGGTACTACATGCAAGATCCTTTCTACATGATTTACTCCCTAATTTTCTCCTCCATTCACTCCGCAACTGGCTAGTTCTTCTGCATGATTTACTCCATGATTTGCTTCTCCTTTCACTCCGCAACTCGCTAGTTCTTATGCATGATTTACTCTCTAATTCGCTCCTCCTTTCACTCTGCAACTGGCTTGTTCTCTCCAGAACTTGATGAAGGTGTTGAGTCCTCTCATTGATCACCACTATGGTGCATTACCTTGGGACCTTCACCTAGTAATGCTATATCATGAGCATTGTAACCTATTTTCTAAATCAACCATTCTTTCGATTCTTTTAGTGTTTTTGCTCTGCAAAGCTGTGTGTTCAACCTTTACTAGCTAGATTCATTTGTGCGGGTTTTCTAACACATTTACATCGACCACCCAATCTAGTCTGAAAAGTATTTACATTCACCGAATTGTCAACCATGGGAGGAAATGCCGAAATGGAGGTGATGGCTGGACCAAAAATCCTTTAACAATTCTATATGTTAAAGCCCAACAAGGGCTGTGGGATACTTGAATTTTGTATGGCCTTAAAATTGGTAATAAATTCTATATACAGTACAAAGTATGTTTTTTATGCAGTTGTTAGTGTATTGTTTTGAGTAGTTGAAGTAATTGGGCAATTATTAGACACAAATCTAGTTGTCTTTTGATATAAGCATAGATTCATTGGGTCTCTTTGGTTCGTGTGTCAACTGGTGGTTAGTATTATTTGAATTAATTTGTCAACTTGGTCTTATTTGTGTCATGATCAGAAGTGTCAAGCAATTTTTTGTTGTTGTAATCATCAACTTTACTTTCTAGAATTTTTGTTTCTGTGGTTACTAGAAACACATTCACCAATTTCTTCAATATGGGTAAAAGATTGTAGGAACTTTGGCAACGGATGAACTTTATAAAGAGGTTTTTCAATTGCAAATAGTGGTAGCCCTTTTGCAAGCAGAAAATGCAACTCTTAATAATAGATTGCAAACATCCATAGCTGAGGTTGACCATTTGGAATCAACTATGGAAAAATATTTACAGACGCTTGCGCATGAATTTCAAGAGAAGATTGACCTCCTTGATGACTTGAATGAGGAAGAGTCTTTTTCTGCCTCAGATTTGAAGAAGCAGCTGGAAGAGCAAAATAAACAGCATGATATGGAAATTAATTGTTTAAAAGAAACAATGTTGGAACAATATAAACTTTTGAGACAAGATTATGATGCATTGTCACAACAATTAATTGAGAAGGACGAGGCCATTCAAAAGCTGCAAGAGACTAAACAGGAACTTGAATTAGAGGTTAGTCATCTGCAGAAACCTAAGATGGAGATAGCAGATGTTGAGCTTCCAATATCACCTTCTTTCACACTTGATCATGTTGAATGCTAGAAACTTGATGATGATCATGATCATGATTCATCACATGCCTTCGTCACACTTAGTTTTGAAAAGCATACAGTTGGTATTGTATCCCAATTACTGAGTAAAATGGGATATACCAGAGGAGGACTTGGGAAGAATGGACAAGGAATTGTTACTCATATTAAGCCTATAGTGCAGACATCAAGAGTAGTTCTTGGATACAATCATGTTGTTGCCTCATCACCTATATCCAACTGTAAGGTTCTTGAAGAAAATGTTCCCATTGATTGTGATAAATAAATAGTTGGCATGGTTGCTAATGTCATACCAGATGAAAATGTTGTGGCACTCAACATTAAGTTCATAGAGGCAAAAATTAAACCATATGCAGAACCCCATCAGAAGAAATTACCCAAGAATTAACATTATTAGTCAATTAGTATTCCAGCATTCATATCATTACAGAAGAGACGTGAAATAATGAATTGTGGACCAATGCCAACCATCAAGATCGACTTTGGATGGATCGATGAATGGTCATGGCATCAATTACACCAATGCTTGAAGAATTCATATCATTGTGTTGCATCATTTGTTTTTTGTTGATTGTCATTGTTCCCTTAGTTGTTCTTCAAGGGGGGAATTTACTGACAATGAAGACTATTGATTCTTGCTCCTTCCACAGTTGTCTTTTAGGGGGCTAATTAGATTGTGACAAATATTGTTATCATTGCTTTGTGTTTGATAAGTGTAATGGTGACAGTGTTCATACAAATTTAGGAGTGTTGTTGTATGAAATTTTACATATCTACATGCAACATTGTTTGTTTGTTGGTTGATGGTGCTGCTTTTGTTTGAAGCCTTTATTCTGGTTCCTTACCGACACCTAGTTTCTTTGAAGCATTTTTTGGAGAAGTTGACAGTGTTTTCCACCCCTGTGCCTTTATAACAATCCTACTTCAAAGATTGACCAACCTCATTCAGGTTTCACGACTCCCATTTTCATTGTTTTGGTACTTCAACATTTTGTACTTCTTGATTGGAGTAGGCCTATGTTCTTGCCATTCAATGCGGGCATCTATAATTTTAGCTCCATGATAATTTGAGCACTAACATATTTCTCTCTTTTGGGGGGGAGGGGGTCGGGTTTCCTACGTTTTTTTCTCTCTTTCTCTTCTTATGAGAGCCTAATCAAGCCTTGTTGTCGAGACCCATCCTTTGTTTTCTTTCTTCTTTTATTACTCCCTATGTTTTTCTTAAAGGGGGTGTTTGAGATTGTCTTTTCCAATGCTTCATTTCCCTATGAGCTAGTTTGGTGAGCTGTAAGCTCACATAGGGACTTGCATCTATCCAATTGTCGTAGTTATCCTTAACCAACATTGGGCTTCCTCTATTGCTATATAATGGAGATCTTCGATGTACTTTTACAACAAGCTTGTGATTAATAAAATACTCTTTCAATGAGTACATCGTCATCATGATCGATCGATGCCATCATCTGGATCAAGATGATGATCATCATTTGGGATTCTTGTGCAATCTTCACATTGAGATTGCACCATTGATATCAATAATTCTAGAAGTCTAAAAATTATGATATCATTGAGATTTCCTAAAAAATATCACTCAATGATCAAACTATAAATTCCTCTCAACGTGGACTAAAAGATAAATGTCCGGTGGTCAATCTTACAGTTTGTACTGGTGTTCCACCATGGGATGTTCCAAACAGTACATACTCATGGTTCATTGTGGATCTTATCCCAAAAAGAACCGTCCAACTTGGTTGCTTTGTCTCTTGCAGTTAACAAGGTGCTCACATGCATGATATCGATTTGTGCACTTGAGTCTCCAATGTGGAACTGAAAACCATGTCGAACTAATTTAGACAAAGCCAGTGTTGTGAAGCCGAAGAGATATGGGGTTGGGTTTTGCATTAAAACATTAACAAGGAGGATGATTGATATTTCTCAGAAGGATTAGGCCAATGTGGTTCAATTATTAGATAGAGAGATTTGGTCATCCAATCCCAAACAAAACTGTATATCTAAACACCATTTTCTTGAATTGAAAAAAAAATCTACACAACAATAATATTCCTAAAAAATATTTTATAATTATAAAATAGTTATGAATACTGTGCCTCTTATCATTTTTTAACCATTAAATTATCAATTAATTCTTTATGAATACACTATAATAATTTTTAGATTTTATATTTAGTAAAAAAAACTTGGTATATATTAAAATTAATTAAAATATAGATATCATAATTTCTTTAATATTAAAATTAATATATAATTATATTAATATATGTTTATTTAAATAGTAGTTTTATAATTTTAATTTAATTATTATTAATGTCAAGTGAAAAGTAGAGTTTTGAATTTTATGGAATATTTATTATAGTTTTTATCTAAATTAGTTAAATTTTTTAATTATTTTATCTCAAATTAATTAAATTGAAGAAAATGTTAATTTAGCACATGTCATATTGGACATGCGATATTGGCAAATGGTATTTTAAAATGAGATATTTACAAGGTAAAATTTTCTAGAGTAAAGTGGTGGTGAGTTTTCATGATTAAAAATATTGTTACATATTTTTTAAATGTATATATGTTCAACTAATATACTAATTTTATAATTAATAATAATAAAATTTAAAATAATGTTAATGATTAGTAATTTGTATGAACTTTTTTTTTAATTTGTGTAATGTGAGATATACCATGGAAGTAAATGTTTCCATGTTTATCATGGATTGATATTTACATATATTTATTAACTATTTAATTTAAATAACTGTATTAGTTTTTTATAGTAACTATGATTTAAGAAGTTTTCAATATACAGAAAATCATCTAAAAATTAAAAAATTTCTTTACAAAATTTGAAATCTAAATAATATAGTATTCCATTTTTTTTTTTTCTTAAGTGGGGCAGATAGCATCCCCGCTAAAGAATCAAGATACAACATATATGGCCGAAGCCAGCAGATTCCATCATACAACATTACCGAAGCGAGCAGAATTACGTCATCATCGAGACACATACGTCATCACCGAAACAAATGTGTTGCAGCATCGCGCAACACCCGCAAGAATCACGTCATCATCGAGACACATACATCATCACCGAAACAAATGTGCTACAGCATCGCGCAACACCCGCAAGAATCCAACGTGGCTGGGAGTGCGAAAGCCAACCATCCCAACCAACACATCATGCATTTTGGAAGAAGCAAGTTGCATTTATTGAAATAATCATGGCCATTTCTTTATTGATTACTATAACCTATTAAAAATTCTCAAATATTTATAATATATATTTAGCTTAATTTTAAATTCACCATATAAATTTATTATCAAATTTATGAAAATCAATTAGCCATCATTGTGTATGACCATCGAAAAACAAAAGAGGCTAATTTATACATCACGTTTACTGATAAAGTAATAGCAATAAAATATAAATTTAATCTTAATAAAATGTTGTTATTATTATATTTTTATAGATTTAATCTTGATAAAAGGTTGTTCTTATTAAATTTAAGAAAAATAATAAAAAGCTAATTTATACATCAGGCTTATTGATAAAATAGCAGTAATAAAATATAGATTTAATCGTTATTATTAAATTAATTAACCTATGGCAACAGAAAATAAAAATAAAAAAGGGGTTAATTTATAGTTAGTTTATTGATAAAGTAGTAACAACAAGGGTGGAATCTTCTTCAAATTGGCCTCCCCCTCCATTGAATAGTTTAAAGAAATATATTTGGCTATAAATTATAAGGATGTGGAAGGTATTAAAACTAATCTTGTACTTTCCAAAGTTTATTAATAATGAGAACAATCATGTGCGTTGCACTATTGCGACAAGAGACAAGCTCCTAGGTATCTTTAGTTTAGTTCATCTAAAAGGCACAATTTTCCAAGCGCAAATACATAGATAACAAAATTCTTTAAGGATTATTTTGATGTCTAGCCAGATGATATATTCTAGGTGCTGGAGGAGGTTCAATGGACTTGTAAAATGCTAAGTAGTTTTAATGGCATATTCCATGCATTAATTTCAAAAGTGGGTTCCTTATTTCTTTTTTTCATGATTCAAACCAATTGTTAAGGTGGATTTCCTATTTCTTTTTTCCGTGATTCCAGAACTATATTATGAAACAATTTGTACAAGATTATTGTACAATAATTATAATCCAGAATTTTATTTAAGGTTATTTCAAAAAAACAACTTACCTTCCTTGAAGGTAGACTCGTTCATGAGGCTATCACTGTCACCCAAAACAGAATGTAACCAATAAGAACAATTAGATTTCCAAATGCCCAAAACAGAATGTAATTAATAAGAGCAATTAAATTCCCAAATGAGTTAATTAAGGTGAACCTATAAAATGCCTCGCACCAAGTTCCCATAATTTAGAGGCAGAGAGTTAGCCAATCTGCAAACCTAAATAGGAATGCTAGTTACAAAAGTCCCAAAAATATTTCTCCATTGATATGCGGAAATTTGATTTCAGCCCTGTCCAGGGGTTGGAGGAGAGGTGGAGTGGCCTGTAAAGCGAGACCTAATGTTGTGAGCAATTGAAGACGCAATCGCTGCCTTTACTTGCCCTCTCCTCGGAATATTCCTCTTCTCAGGAGGCATAGCTATTTCCTTTGATTTCTGCTGCGACGGCATCCTGATATTGGCGCAGCTACGATTAGTAAATTGGATCTCAATGTATTGGGAGAAATGTTGTGGATGTTAATTTATAACAAAGTTGTCCGTTTAGTATGATATGATTAAGTGAAGTAGTGAAGGTGGTCTGTAATTTAATTGGTTGGGTAGGCTAAAGCTCAAAAGTCATCTATTCAAACCGACCTTGAGCACTTTAGACTCCTCGTTCAACGTTATCAATTCATTCCGATGCCTTCCTGGAGTGAATCAAAATGACAGCGGAGAGCAGCGTATTAGCGTGCGGTGAAAACATTTCACATCATTGTGATCACGACGATATGGTTGGCGAAGGGAATGACGTAAGCTCACAATACGTTTGCAGAACAACGGAGAAATGCGGCAATGGCTAAGCCGATAACACGCGCGCCGTGAGTTGATAAATAAAAAATAGCGACGGAGAGCGAAAGAAAGAAGATATGATAGTATCTTTAAAGTAGCGGGAAAGCAAAACCTACTTCTTATGCCAAACCATCCCTCCATATATAATTTTAATATTCATATTTATATATAATCTAATCTAAAAAAGTTATATCTATATACTATATATGCGCCCTCGACTCGAAGAAATCTTAATATTTATTTAAAAAGATATATATGGAGAATAAATATATATGAGATAGAAGTTTTGGGATAATGATATCTTTAAGATCAATTGATTTGAAAAATTACTATATTATGTGATCGTGATCGAAGAGTATGGAGAATAAATTTTTATCTTTATTTAAAAAATATATATATGGAAAATGAATATATATGTGTATGAGAGATTGTGATTGAAAGACTATGGAAAAGAATTTTTCATTTTTACATTTGAGAGAAATTTTGGGACAATAATTAATATTATTAAATTAATTGATTTAATGTATTTTAAAGTAAAGTATAATAGCTAGTTTTTTAAGGCTTAGTTTAAATATAGTTAAATTAATGTAAAAAATTGATTAAAAAGCAATTACATTATAATAAAATTGTATTTTCTAACTTAAGCAGGAAGTTAATGTTGTATTGAATATAATTAATTTACATTTACATTTGAAATATATTAGTTACCCACCTAAAAATTTGGCTTTATGGGAATATATAGATTACTGTATATCTGCCTGCTACAGAATAACAAGAAATCCTCAATTAAAAAAATGAAAATTAGATGAATGAAATAGAATGAATGGAGAACTTGAAAAGATGAAAATCAAACAAACTAACCAGAAGCCACTAAAAGCTTGAGTTCCTATTCATGGTACTATAGATAAGATGTAGATGTATTAAAGGTCATATGGCCATAAGAAGAAAAATTTGACCAAATGTCGTGACATTTTGTCAACATGTGGAAGGGGGCTATACAGGAGAGAAAATGCAAATGAGATGAATAACAGATCGAAACCCTAATCATTCTCTACCCTTTGATTTTGTAGATTAAATCGCCACCGTTGAAATTGTGGTCGTACGAACATGGCCTAGACTGTGCGGCCTAATTTTAGTTGTTGTAAAAGACGACATGACCGATGAGCCGTATAGGCTCCTGGAAAATTGAAGGCGGCGGCATCATCATATAAGGCAAGCCATATTACCGAGGCTATCAGGTCATAAATGAACTGTGGCGTTCGATTTTGTTAAGGTCAAATCGAACGATGGGGATATACGCCTATCTTTCATTTATGATCGGATAGCATGGGATTTATTGACTGCCATCATATAATAAGAGGCAACTACAAAGAACCAATTAAAATTAAAAAAAAAAAGAATTAAAATATTTTTAAAAAGATATTATATTTAGTTTGTAATGTAAACTTTGTATACAATGGTTTTATTTTAAGGCAAACTTAAAACAATTCAACGATATATCTGAAACAAGATAATAAATTGGGATTTTATATTATTTTTTAATAGTTTAAAAGTATTAAAAATATTTAACAAAATAAATTTTAATAAAAATATTAAGATGATAAAAGTTATGAACAATACATTATGTGAAAAATAGTAATAAGAAAAATTATTAGGAAATGTTTAGTAGTAAATTAGATAGATTAAATATTTGAGCCTTCACTTACTTATTCTTCACTTATTCACGTCACATTCACTTACTCCTTAATCTATTTACTTTATACGAACTCACTTCTTGCTGGTTAGAAATGAGAACTCCTAGTCCATTCATATAACATGCATAGTCAACAATAAGTGCCTAAAATCATGACTTATTTGACTATTTTGGTAACTTTTTAGAAGCATGAAGAAGTCTTGAAAATATTGCAGTGTTTTTCTTTGATTTGATTTGTAGCACAAATAACAATTTTGTGTTTATCTATTGGAAATTTTTATGTTAACCTATGTGTCTGTGTATTTTTTCTAACTATAGCAACCCATTATCTAGCATTTAGAGAATCCAATGATGTATGAGAACAATGTGCTTCATATAAAATTTTAAGGGCTAATATTGGAAGGTGGGCTAATTTTCCATGATTGATTTATATATATATATATATATATATATATATATATATTATATATATGATGATGATGATGATTGTGGTTAACGTCCGCTGAGACCAAACTTTGGTCTATCGAACCTAAAGAAACAAATTATTTAGTTTGATTTAGGATTTTATTCCTATGCTCAAAAAGTTTGGAGAGAAGCCTCTGAGCTCACTATAATTTTGACGTTGTAAAAGGTTGGGAAGGTCAGTATTGCGACAAAGATTATGAAACTGAGATCTAATGTGGTTGTACGTGGGGCACTCTAAGCGGAAGTGGTTTTCATCCTCGATGTTCTTATTCTCACATAGATGGCAGATCCTTTCCATCCATGGTGTTTTAGGCACTGCCCAAGGACCTGTTTCACTATGGAGCTCATGAGAATTCATTCTAATCTTTGCTATATTAATTTTCTTCTTTGAGCTAGTTAAAATAGAGAGATACTTTTGATCTTCTAGGGTGGGTTTGATGACCTTCTTATAATAGCTTAATTTTCTATTAGCCACTAAATCTTTCTCACACCACATTTTTTCTTTGAACTTAGAAGTAACAATATCTTTAATGTTATTAATGCTTTGCAATACATCATTCTCATTGATCTCCCAATAGTTTAACCAAGCCCTCGTGTCTTTATACCACCCCCATTTGAGCCTTAGGTGGTTTTGGCTGGAATTTAAAGCTACCTTAGGAAGTCTATGATGTCCTATGTTATTGAGTTTGTGCTTGTACAACAGAAGCCTAAGTATAGCTAGGCTCTCGATAGGGGAAAGACCTACTTCTATAAGGAGAATATGATAGGGTGTACTACTTTTAATTTTCAGGTTATACATTATAAAATGCTTCTGGGTTTGCTTAATCTTTCTCCAGGATTCTCTAGAGATGCTGCAACCCCAAACCTCACATCCATATAAGATAAGACCAAATTAAGCTTTCCACCCCCCATTAATCCTTTTCTCAATGTTATAGTTCTAGTTCAGCTTGTCATGAATATCAATTCCTAAGTACTTGTAAGAATGCACTTCCTCCAAGTTATTATTTCCATACATAAAAGTAGCGTAAGTGTCCTTCTTGGATTTGATAATCATAGCTTTTGTTTTGTCAGTGTTAACAGTCATACCCATGGTAGAGTAGAAATCCATAAGAAGCCTGAGTTGCTTATCAAGATCAGATGGGCACCTTGCAAGAAGAACAATATCGTTAGCACAGAGAAGAAGGATGACAAGTATCCAAGCTAAGATCGTGCTAGCACATCCTGCTTCCTCTAAATGGCCTTCAAGCTTGTTGATGTAAATGCCAAATAGGGTAGCCTTCAAGCTTGTCTAATCTATTCCAAAGGTTGTTTCTAGGAACCGTATCAATTTCCATCTTCCTAAAAATGATTGACCTGAATTTTATAGTATACAATCATTTCACCTAAAAATTCACATATAAGATCATTAGAAACTTGAATATTTTTATAAAATATAGCCATACATTTTACAATTTGCATATTACGAGCTAGTAAGATTCACTAAGGTTTTTAAACTTTAACATAAATTTCCATACTTAAAATTTTCCTTATGTGCTCCGTTTAGAATGATATGTTGGTTGGTTGTTTTTACCAAATGGATTACATTTTGACTATCACAATACATTACATATTATTCTTGTTTTTTTCCTAGCTCTCCTTGAACCGTTGCATCCACAACATCTCTTTGCAAGTTTATCTTGTAGCTATGTATCCTGGCTCTGTTGTAAAGAGGGATACTACTCTCTATAGTCTACACACCCAAGACATTCTTGGACCAATAACAATATATAGGTAACTCGTAGCAGCTTTCTAGTGTTCACGTTTATAGCCATATTTTCATCCATATAACCTTTAACCACATCATTAATATTACCAAACATAAACAATAATGACTAGTACCTTTGATATACCCAAAAATCCATTTTACTACTTGTCAATGTTGTTTTCCTAAATTTGCAATGAGCCTACTAACTACACTTTCCATGTAAGGGAATGCAAGAGGTGTACCAACTAGCATGTAATCCTTCAAATTGATCCTATCAGCCACCTATTTTCATTATGAAAACCACATTATATTATTCCTTCTATCACATATCATCTTCATGCCCAATATTTGTTGTTTCACACCAAAATATTTCATTGCAAATTGGCTTCCCAAATCCTTCTTCACCTTGTTGATCATATTATTATCATCTCTAGTAACCAACATGCCATCCTCATAAGCAATGATAATTTTATTTTCTTTACAATGCCTATTATATAGGAACAATGTTCAACCTCTCCTCCTTGAAAATTATGTTCCAACATAAATTAATTAAATTTCTTATACTACTAGCAAGTTGTTTGTTTTAGACCATAGAGATTCTTCTTCAATCCATAAACCGATTTTTCTTTACCTCTTTGTTTTGAAACCTTGTAGCTACTCCATATAAATCTCCTCTTACAATTCTCCATGAAGGAAGGATATTTTGACATCTAATTTCTCCAATTCTAAATCTAGCACAACTACACGACTAAGTACTAATATTGATGACATTTGATAACTAGCAAGAAATTTTTCTAAAGGCAATACCTTGTTCTTGCCCAAATCCTTTAGCAACTAGCCTCGCTTTAAATCTTTGTTGATTTTCCTTGTATTCATGTTTTATTTTATATACCTACTTATATTTTAAAATGTTTCCTCCACGTGGTCATTTAACCAAATCCCATGTCTTATTATCATTCAAATATTTTATCTCTTCTTGCATAGCCTTTTTCCATTTGATATTATTTTCTCCTTCACATGCTTCCTACAAATACAAGTGTTCACCTTCATCAATCAATAAAATATATTCTAAGGGGGGTACCTTTCTGAAGGCTAATGTGGTATGGTAGGCCTACGAATTGATAAATTTTGTAGTAAAATATATATATATGGTTTATCTTCATGCATTTCTTCTTCTTGTTCCTCCTTTTCATTTTATTGTAATGGTTGCTCATCATTTTCAACAACATCTTCTTCTAATGGTGTCTAATATTCTTCTTTTTTCTTGAATTTCAACATATTTATGCACCTCCACTCCTTTGGTAGTAGTTTTGAACATTTGTTCTTCATTGAAAATAACATCTCGACTTATAATAAATCTCCCTTCTAGGGATCCCACATCTAGTAAACTAACTCATTATCAACATGTCCTGAGAAAATTTGCATCAATGACTTTTCATCCATCTTTTGTGTGTAGTCTTCATAATAATAATAATAATAATAATAATAAAATGAGTGTAACATAAATCCTTACTTGTCCATATGTTTTCAAGGATGTCATCATCCAATAAGGTTGTAGGAGAGATATTTTTTGAGCAACGAGTTGTATGGATATCCTTTTCCAAAAAATATTTAGGTAAACCAAAATCTAAAAGCATACTTCTCACCTTCTACAATATTGTTTGGTTCATTGTCTCAATTGTTCCATTTCGTTACAAGGTGCAAGGAACTATTGTGATATGATTTATACCGTGTTTACTAAAATATCCTTCAAAGGTCTTAGAGCCATACAGTGTTATTTGTTCTAATACATCTCAATGATTCATTTGTTTCCTTTTAAATAGTCATATGAAATTTCTAAAAAATGTATACAACTTGTGTTGAGAACATACCTATACTAAGTGTTGTGAATTAATATAAGGAAAATTTTTACTTATTCAAACATTTATTAGCCACAAGAAAATAAGTGCATATGAGATATATCAACATTATAGCATGGTATACAAATTTTGCATGGAAACCCATAAATATTGCCTACATCTTCTGCTAATTTTACGATTTGAAATGTCCCAAGAAATAAGTTATAGAAAAAATGCAAAAATGACGTATTCAAAGCTAATTTATGGTGCACTGAGGAACCCTAAATTTCACAGAGCATATCTCAAAAATTATAACAAACAAATGTCTAAAATTTTGACCATATGTACCTTAAGATATCCCCTTCATCTCAAAATTTCATGGTCTGAAACATCCTAGAAAATAAGTTATACTGAAATTTCATAAGTAACTTATTTCAAGCTAATTTCATGAGCATTCAAGATTCCTAACTTCCACAAGGATTATCTCAAAACGTATAATGAACAAATATTTGAAATTTTTATCGCATGTACCCTAAGATAGTGCATGTATCTCCTTAAAATTTTATGGTCTAAAACATCCCCGAAAATAAGTTATAACGAAAATTCCTAACTTTATTGAAATTAATTTGACATTATTTGCTATTGGATTGATATTCAATCTTTGCTCATCCACTTGTTGAAAATAATACTACATTTTCAGCGTCCCATTTTCTCTCAATACTTTCTCCTTTTATAATTTTTCATTACCCTTCATGAAGGGCAATATAAATTCGAAAAGGACATGACACCCATTAACTGAATAATTAATTCTCAATTAATTTTACTTTTCCACATACCATGGGACAATACTGTGAGATTTCAAACCCAATACCATGGGCTTCTATTGTCGTTGCTACAACACCCTCTAAAATTTTGGCCTACATCCAATTTTGGAGCCTATTTTTACTTTGAATTTTGTCGCCACAAGTATTAAGAGTTACCACATGTGTTTTCTCTAATTATTCTTGTCCCGTTTAGAAGAAAATCAAAGTGTCGTCTTTTAGCATGGAAAGAACCGCACATTGCATATATGTGGTTTTGGTTGTTTCAAGGGGTATACTTGGTTTTAATGAGTCATTCTTACTATGTAGACATGTATCACACTCATTCCCAAAGTTTTAAGTACTTTTGCACAAATGTCATCATTGTCGTCACAAAATGTATCTTTAGTATTGCACTTGGGGTAAGTTGTCACAATATCATTGCATTGAGGGAAGTATGTTGTTCATGTGTTCTGAATGATCAATGTTGTGTCATCAACTATTCTAGGTGTGTGATCATACTTAAGTTTAATCATTGTTCACTTTGGTCTCATTGATCCCACAATTAGCCAAATCTAGAAAAGTTCCTGCCCAAGCAACGTGGCCCCACTTAGCATTCTAGAACTATGCATTGTGCAATCTAAGTCCTCGCACTTCAACCTTGCTTCTTGGCACTACTCAATGCACAACCTTGCCTTCTAGAACTGTGCACTGTTTAGTCTCAGTGCTCAACCTTAGCCCTTGAGCTCTAGAGCTATGTAGCCCCTGCCTCCAACCATCCTCTTCTATGCACTGCATAGTCTCAAGCATCAAGCCTTAGACTTGACTGCTTGAATTGTGCAATTGTGTAATCTCCTTGGTCATTGTCCCTCCAGAACTAGGCAGTGGGCATCTTCAAGCCCCAAGCCCTGAGCCTGACCTCTTGAGCTCCTCAACTACGCAAATGACCATCCCTGACCTTCCTGAACTACACACTGCACAGTCTCAAGGCTTAGTCCTAGCCCCTGACCTCTTGAGTTGTGAAATTGCACAATCCCTGAGCTTGTCTCCCAGCCTGTCACCTAGTCCCACCTAAGTTTGTGATCATCACGAAGCATGTTAGACTAGGGGTTTTATCGTGCACTAATGTCATATTTTCATGATTGGATTTCAGTTGTAGGTATTTTATCATGTTATGATAGGGTGATGGATAAGAAACACTGCTAGAAAACACATTCAAAACTGCGAAAGCAAGTTGATCAATCAAGAAAGACAAAGGGACACTAGATTGCAACAGAAGCTGGAAATAAAGATCCCATTGAAGACTCCATATCTTCAATCCATATGGAGGAGGAAGAAGAAAAGCATGTCCCATCTCTCAATAAGACACAAGGAAAGCAACAACAAAGAGTAGCTTGACATTGTCATGTCATCATGCAGTCCATGTCACCAGTTTCATGTCATGTCATGTCACGAGTCATCATTTTCCACGTCATTTTTTGATTATGTAAATTCAATATTGGATAAAGTGGAAGTCCAAGAGTCATCCACAAAATGTGAAAAGTCATGGAGGAGTCAAAGAGTCATAGAGAACTCAAACAATCATGAGGGTAGTCCAAGAGTCATAAGGGAGGTGAATGGTCACCCCATTTGTTATATATGCACCCTCAAAGCTCATGTAAGGGACTTTTCACCTTGGCTCCTCCTACTAGATATTAGAGAGGAAAATAGTTCTTTTGGAGGAGCGTGTGGTTACTCTAACGCTCCACTATTGGAGCTAGTATTATTCACTATGTTGATGTATCTTGGAACTTTTTTCTTAATCCATAAGCTCATTGAGCTAGCACACTTTCATATGTATGTTGTAAATATTTTAAGACTATTCTTTGAATGTTTGCGATGTATGTTGTTTTCATTTGTACTAAGGAAATTGAACTATTTATGTGGTTTTGGTACTTATCTTGTTGAAAGCATGTTGTATGCATTTTAACAATCATTGCTTCTATATGAAATATTTCTCTAGTTTTCCAACTATTCATTCATATGTACATGATTGTGTGTATTTTCTATATTAGTATTATTACTTGTCTTTAAAGGACTCACTTTTCTCTCCCCTTTTGGTAGAAAAACCTTGACAGATTCTGCAGTTGAACATTCCACAAGGCATACTCACTTACTAATCTAAAATCACTTACGAATCACTCTCTCATGTTGAACATTGTAGCCAAGGCATATCTCTAAGAATATATGGTAGTTGGGCTACTTTTGAAATGGCTCCCACACCAAACAGTGGGAAGTATAATTAGGACTTTTCACTTTGCATTGGAGAGATCCCCTTGCATGTTGACGGTATCTAGCACCGTCAACATTCTGGCACTAGAAGGAGGGAAACCACCTTTTTATGGCTCATAACTCACCACGTCCTAATAAAAAATAAATTGTGCAAAGAAACAATCCCCAATCCTACTCATACTCCTTAAAATGAAGAAATTGTTTAGTTTATCTTGGGACAAGCCTTTGAGGTTACTTATGATCAACTCTAGACTATACGACCCATCGCCCATCAATTTGTGAGAGCTCTTGGTATGTTCCTTGTTGTTGCGATTATGCCTCTTAAGCTTGTAAAGAAAGAAGTAACTCCCTCTAGCATACTTGTTTCGTCAGTGGAAGATTTAGTTACCACAACCCTCAAAGAGTTGGTTGAACCTACAGAGAAGCAAGGGGAACTTCCAACTATTGAGGAGAATCTAAACAGTGAAGGAGAAAATTTTCATTTTTCTTACGAGAACCCTGACTACATCGTAGATCCTAACAGTGAGGGAGAAGCTTCTTTAGATTCAAAAGAAGAGGAGGAAAAAGACAAAGACATGGATGACGCAGATTTGGATTAGATGGTCCAAGGGCCACTCGCTCTTTTGGACAATATTCATAATATTCCCAAACATATGGAAAAGTTATTGTCAAACTTTGATTCAAAAAAGAAAACCAAAGTTGAATATCATATAGACAAGTTATACATGCATATATGGATTCTTGAGGTAAGTTTCAATGATGTTGCTTGCAGACTCTTTTTATATACCTTATAAGGTACAACGTTTGTATGGTATCACAGTCTTCTATCCAATTCAATCTAAAATTGGAGGGAGTTTAATAAGTTGTTTCTTGAAAGAATTGCTGACACTAAGAAACCAACCATGTTGTTGAACAACTTGGGAATTTGAAATTGGGAGGTAAAGAAAGAATCAAAGATTTTAATCAGATATTTATGCAATTCATTGAGATTTGGTCGACATTTCAAACCATCTAATGTGGTTCATCCTCAAGACAAACCTTTTTCCTTTGTCCTAAGGATGAAACACATTACACGGTTTGAAACGCCGACCAAATCTCAATGATGTGATTATTCGAAAAGACAATGTCATTATCAATATGGATTACAAAAGTCTAAGATCTAGAATTTATGCGATTGTTGAACAAGTTCCCCACTGATGTGCAATCTCACGATGACATCACTAAAGATTACTACGCATCTGCCTTTCCGACTAATGTTTTCGTTTCTGTAAAGAAAGTTGTGAAAGAAACATTGGCCTTAAAGTTTGCAAAAGATCATGCTATAGAAAAGGACTTGTGATCTATCAAAGTTATCGTAGATGATGAAGATTATAAGGACTCCAAATAAGTTGGTAATAAAAACCAAGCCTCTTCCAGCATAAAAAAAAAGATAAAAACTCTTTCGATATGGAAGGATTGACCAAGTCTTTGAAGCTGCTTACGAATGAAGTATCAGAATTGAAGAGACCTTCAAGTGAAGCATCTACTACCAGTAGCAAGCCTTCCAGGACACTGTTATTTAAAAGAAATAACAATTCACAACCAGCCAAGACTACTTATAGTTCTAACACAGTGTTCAATATCGAAATTTTGGGCATGGATAGTTTCGACACTTTTCATCAAGAGAAACATTCAGAGAAGACATGCCCGCAGTAGAATCATAACAAGAACACTGTGATGGCTAATCTTGTTGATACTATATCAACGGAAGAATAGTTTGAGAAGAATGAAGAAACAAGCAGACCTACCACAACCAAAGACAATTCCGTGTTGGACATTATGTAAACACATGGTCAATATTATATACAACGCTGACAAACAGAATGTTGATCAACCAACAACGAGTGAAGCTCCTCTTAAGGAGTCATCTGATCGTTACAATCTGAGGAGCAAGGGACCTATTCTTGAGCACAAGATTAAGAAGAATTTTTTTTGTAGAATTCTTCCATATATATAATTAATGTGATTGTGATTGAAGATTATGGAAAATAAATCTTTATAATATATAATATATATATAATATATAATATATATATATAAATAAATTATATATATATATAATATATAATATATATATATATATATAATATATATATATATATATATATATGAGAGATAGAAGTTTTGGGATAATTATTAATAATATTAAGGTTAATTGATTTTAATGTATTTTAAAATAGAAAGGGATTTCTTGCATTATTTTTTTAATTGTTTAAAAGTATTAAAAAACATTTAACAAAATAAATTTTAATAAAAATATTAGGTAAGATGATAAAATTTACGAACAATACATTATGTGAAAAAAATTAATGTGAAAAACTATTAGGAAATTCTTAGTAGTTTTAATAAATTAGATAAATTAAATACTTAAAGCTTTGAGCCTTCTAACTTACTCATTCTTTGCCTATTCACATCACATTCACTCACTCCTTAATCTATTTACTTTTACGAACTCACTTCTTATTGGTTAGAAATGAGAACTCCTAGTCCATTCATACCATTTATAGTCAATAATATGTGCCTAAAATCATGACTCATTTAACTATTTTAGTAAATTTCTAAAGCATGAAGAGGTCTAGAAAATATTATAGTTTTTTTATTTGATTTGATTTGGTAGCACATATAACAATCTTATGCTTATCTATGGCAAAAAAATTGTTAACCTAAGTGTATTTGTATTTTCTCTAACTATAGTAGCCCATCATCTAGCACTTAGAGAATCCAAAGATATATGAGATCAAGGTACTTCACCTAAAATTTTAGGTGCTAATATTGGAAGGTGGGCTAATTTTCCATGATTAAAAAAAAAACAATTTCCATTTTCCTAAAAATGATTGGCCCAAATTTTATAGTATACAATCATTTCACCTAAAAATTCACATATAAGATTATTAGAAAATTTAATATTTTTACAAAAATATAGTCAAACATTTTATAATTTGCATATTAATAACTAGTAAGATTCGCTAAGGTTTCTAAACTTTAACATAAATTTCCATGCTTAAAATTTTCCTTGACGTGCTCCATCTTAGAATGATACTTTGGTTGCTTTTACCAAATTAGTTACACTCTGACTATCACAATACATTACATATTATTCTTGTTTTTTCCTAGCTCTCCTTGAATCGTTGCATCCATAACATCTCTTTGCAAGCTTCTCTTGTAGCTATGTATTATGGCTCTATTGTAAAGAGGGATACTACTATCTATAGCCTACACACCCAAGACATTATTGGACCTATCAACAATATATAGGTAACTAGTGGTGGTTTTCTAGTGTTCATATTTGTAGCCATATTTGCATCCATACAACCCTCAACCACATCGTTAATATTACCAAAACATAAACAATAATGACTAGTACCTTTGATATAACTGAAAATCCAATTTACTACTTGTTAGTGTTGTTTTCCTAAATTTGCAATGAGCCTACTAACTATTCCCATTGGATGTGCAATATCGATTCAAGTACACCCTATGTCATGCATCAAGCTACCTACTACCAAAGCATAAGAAATATCACTCATTTCCTCCTTTATCATTGTCATCACAAGGGAAAAAATCAAAACTCAAATTGAAGGGAATTCAAGAGGTGTACTAACTAGCATGTAATCCTTCAAATTGATCCTATCAGCCACCTATTTTCCTTATGACAACCAAATTATATTATTCCTTCTATCACATATCATCTTCATGCCCAATATTTGTAGTTTTTGACTGAAATATTTCATTGCAAACTGGTTTCCCTAATCCTTCTTGAACTTGTTAATCATATTCTTATCACCTCTAGTAACCAACATACCATCCTCATATAGCAATGATAGTGTATTTTTCTTCACAATATATATTACATAGGAACAATGTTCAACCTCTCCTCCTTAAAAGTGATGTTCCAACATAAATTAATTAAATTTCTTATACCACTAACAAGGTGTTTATTTTTGTCCAAAGAGGCTCTTCCTTAATCCATAAACCAATTTTTCTTTGCCTTTTTATTTTGAAACCTTCTCATCTACTCCATATAAATTTTATCTTCCAATTCTCCATGAACGAAGGATTTTTGACATCTAATTTTTCCAATTCTAATTCTAGCACAACTACAAGACTAAGTACTAATATTGATAACATTTGATAATTAGCGAGAAATTTTCTAATTGCTCAAATCCTTTAGCAAATAGCCTTGCTTTAAATCTTCATTGATTTTCCTTGTATTCATTTTTTATTTTATATACCCACTTACTCTTTAAAACCTTTCCTCCACTTGGTCATTAACCAAATCCCATGTCTTATTATCATTCACAGATTTTGTCTCTTCTTGCATATCCTTTTTCCATTTGATATTATTTTCTCCTTCACATGTTACCTACAAATACAAAGGCTAACCTTCATCTGTAAATAAAATATATTTTGAGTGGGAAACCTTTGTGAAGGCTTATGTGGCATGGTAGGCCAACAAATTGATAAATTTTGTAGAAAAATTTCTCCTAATAGATATATATTTTGTTGCTATTCATATTTTTCTTCTTCATGTTCCTACTTTTCATTTTGTTGTAATGGTTGCTCATCATTTCCAACAACATATTATTCTAATGGTGTCTAATCTTTTTCTTTTTCTTGAATTTCAACAAACTTATGCACCTCCGCATCTTTTGTTAGTAGATTTGAACATTTGTTTTTCATTGAAAATAGCATACCTACAAATAAATCTCCCTTCTAGGGATCCCACTTCTAGTAAACTAACTCATTATCAACACATCCTACGAAAATTTGCATCAATGACTTTTCATCCATCTTTGACCTCAATTCTTTATAAATATGTGTATATTCTTCATAATAATAATTATTATTAAATGAGTGTAACATAAATCCTTACTTGTCCATATGTTTTCAAGGATGTGATCATCCAATAAGGTTGTAGGAGAGATATTTGTTGAGAAACAAGTATGGATATCCTTTGCCAAAAAATATTTAGGTAAACCAAAATCTGAAAGCATACTTATCACATTCTCCCTTATTGTTTCATTCATTGTCTCAATTGTTCAATTTTGTTACAAGGTGCAAGGAAATATTGTTATATGTTTTATACCATGTTTACAAAAACATTATTCAAAGGATTTGGATCCATACATTGTTCTCTTTTATAATACATATCAATGGTTCATTTGTTTCATTTTCAATAGTCATATGAAATTTCTAAAAAATATCTACAACATGTATTGAGAACAAACCTATACTAGGTGTTGTAAAATAATATAAGGGAAAGTTTTATATATTCAAACATTCATCAACCACAAGAAAATAAGTTCATATGAGATATATCAACATTATAGCATGGTATACAAGGTTTTCATGGAAACCCAAAAATATTGCCTACATATTCTGTTAATTTTATGATTTGAAACGTCCCAATAAATAAGTTATAGAAAAAATGTAAAACTGACATATTTAAAACTAATTTCTGGAGCACTAAGGAACCCTAAATTTCATGGGGCATATCTCAAAAATTAAAACAAACAAATGTGTTAAATTTTGACCATATGTACCTTGAGATAACCCCTTGATCTCAAAATTCCATGGTCTAAAACATCCTAGAAAATAAGTTATATTGAAATTTCCAAAGTGACTTATTTCAAACTAATTTCAGGAGCATTCAAGATACCTAACTTCCACAAGGGTTATCTAAAAACGTATAATGAACCAATATTTGAAATTTTGATTTCATGTACCCTAAGATATTGCATGTATCTCCTTAAATTTTATGGTCTAAAACATCCCAAAAAATAAGTTATAACAAAAATTCCTAACTGTATTGGAACTAATTTGACGTTATTTTCTTTTGGATTGATATTCAATATTTTCTCATCCACTTCTTGAAAAGAATACTACATATTCAAGTTCCCATTTTCTCTCAATACTTTCTCCTTTTATAATTTCTCATAACCCTTCATGAAGGACAATATAAATTCAAAAAGGACATGATACCTATTAACTGAATAATTAATTCTAATTAAATTTTACTTTTCCACATACCATGGGAAAATACTATGAGAATTCAAGCCCAATACCATGGGCTTCTATTGTCGTTGCTACAAAAACCTCCAAAATTTTGGCCTACATCCAATTTTGGATCCTAATTTGACTTTGCATGTTTTCGTCAAAAGTATTAAGAGTTATCACATGTTTTTTCTCTAAGTATGCTTGTCTCATTTAGAATAAAATCAAAGAATCGTCTTTTAGCATAGAAAGCGTCGCACATCGCATATATGTGGTTTTGGTTTGTTTCAAGGGGTAGCCTTGGTACTAAATATTCTTTCTTATTACGTATACATGTATTTCACTCATTCCCAAAGTTTCAAGCATTGTCGCACAAATGTCATCATTGTCGTCGTAAAATGTATCTTTAGTGTTTCACTTGGGGTAAGTCATCGCAACGTCATCACATTGAGGGAATTATGTTGTTCATGTGTTCTGAGTGATCAATTTTGCATCGTCAATTGTTCTAAGTGTGTGATCTTACATAAGTTTCATCATTGTTCACTTTGGTCTCACTAATCCCACACTTATCCAAATCTAAAAAATTTCCTGCCCGAGCAACTTGGCCCCACTCAGCCTTCCTGAACTATGCATTGCGCAGTCTCAGTCCTCACGCTTCAACCTTTCCTCTTGGCACCGTGTAATGTGCAATCCCTAGCTTCATAACTATTCACTATGCCATCTCAGTGCTCAACCTCAGCCCTTGAGCTCCAGAACTATGCAACCCCTACCTCTATCCATCCTCTTCATCACACTACACAGACTCTAGCATCAAGCCTTAGCCTCCACCACTTGATATGTGCAACTGCACAATCTCCTTGGCCTTTGTCCCTCCAAAACTTTGCAGTGGGCATATTTAAGCCTAAAGCCCTAATCTGGGCCTCTTGAGCCCTTCAACTGCGTAGATGACTAGTCCTGGCCTGCCTAAACGATGCACTGCACAGTCTCAAGGCTCAATCTTAGCCCCTGACCTATTGAGTTGTGCAACTACACAAACCTTGAGCCTGTCACCCCGTCTCAGCTCAGTTAGTGCTCATCATGAAGCATGTTAGACTAGGGTTTTTATCGCACTAATTTTGTCTTGTCATGAGTGGATTTCAATTGTAGGTATTTTATCAGGTTATGAAAGGATGATGATGCAGGAGATGGAGAAAGTACCCTGCTAGAAGACACATTCGAAGCTGTGAAATCAAGTTGATCAATCAAGAAAGATGAAGGGACACTAGATTGCAATAGTGGCTAGAAATAAAGATCACATTGAAGACTCCTTATCTTCAATCCATATAGAGGAGGAAGAACAAGAGCATGTCTCATATCTAAAGAAGACACAAGGAAAGTAGCAACAAAAAGTGGCTTGACATTTCCACATCATCATGTAGTCCATGTCCTCAGTGTCATGTCATGGCATGAGTCATCATTTTCCACATCATTTGTGGATTATGTAAATTCAATATTAGAGAAATGTAATGTAAAGTGGAAGTCCAAGAGTCATCCACAGAATGCGAAAAGTCATGAAGAAGCCAAAGAGTCATAGATAATTCAAACAGTCATGAGAGTAGTCCAAGAGTCACAAGTGAGGTGAATGGTCACCCCATTTTTTATATATACATCCTCATAGCTCATGTAAGGAACTTTTCACCTTGGCTCCTCCTACCAGAAATTATAGAGGAAAATAGCTCTTTTGGAGGAGTAAGTGGTTGCTCTAACGCTCCATTATTGGAGCTAGTGTTGTTCACTATCTTGATGTATCTTGGAACTTTTACTTAATTCAGAAGCTCGTTGAGCTAAAACACTTTCATACGTATGTCGTAAATATTGTAAGACTATTCTTTGAACATATTCGATGTATGTTGTTTTCATTTGTACTAAGGAAATTGAATTATTTCGGTGGCTTTGGTAGTTATCTTATTGAAGGCATATTGTATGTATTTTAACAATCGTTGCTTTTATGTGAACTATTTCTCTAGTTTTCCAACTATTCATTCATATGTACATGCTCATGTGTCTTTTTTGGATTAATATTATTACTTGTCTTTAAAGGACTCACTTTTATCTCCCCTTTCAGTAGAAGAACCTTGATACATTCTAGAGCCGAACGTTCTATAGGGAATACTCACTTGCTAATCCAAAAGCACCTGTGAATCACTCTCTTGTGCTAAAAATTGTAGCCAAGGCATATCTCTAAGAATATATCGCAATCGGACCTTATTTCTGAAAGGGCTCCCACACTAAACAATGCGAAGTCTAATTGGGAATTTTCATTGGGAAGTCCTCGTTGCATGTTGGAGGTATCCAACACCGTCAACATTCTGGCACTAGAAGGAGGGTAACCACCTTTTTATGGTTGATAATTCACCACATCCTAACAACAACAACAAAATTGTGCAAGGAAGCAACATTCCCATCCACACTCCCACTCATACTCCAAAAAATGAAGAAATTGTTCAGTCCATCCTGGGACAAGCCTTTGAGGTTACTTACAATCAACTCTAAGCTATACGACCCATCACCTATCAGTTTATGAGAGCTCTTGGTCTACTCCTTGTCATTGTGATTCTTCCTCATAATCTTGTAAAGAAAAAAGTATCTCCCAATGGCATACATGTTTCATCGATGGAATATTTGGTTATCACAACCCTCAAATATTTGGTTGAACCTACAGATAAATGAGGGGAAATTTCACCTATTGAGGAGAATCTAGACAGTGAAGAAGAAGATTTTCATTTTTCTGTTGAGGAGCACCCTGACTACATTGCAGATCCTAACGGTGAAGGAGAAGCTTCTTCAGATTCAAAAGAAGAGGAGGAGGATAAATACAAAGGCATGGTTGACACATATTTGGATTGGATGGCCCAAGAGCCACTCACTCTTTTAGATAATATTTAGAAGATGCCCAAACATCTAGAAAATATGTTCTCAAAGTTCAATCTAGACAAGAAAACCAAAGTTGATCATATAAACAAGTTCTACATGCATCTACAAATGCTTGAGGCAAGTTTTAATGATGTTTCTAGCAGACTATTTCCATATACTTTATAAGGTAGAGCATTTGTGTGGTACCATAGTCTTCCATCCAATTATATCTAAAACTGGAGGGAGTTTAAGAAGTTGTTTCTTGAAAGTTTTTCTCACAATAAGACTCATGCCATGTTGTTGAAATAACTTGGGAATTTGAAAGTGGGAGATAAATAAAAAATCAAATATTTTAATTAGATATTTATGTGATTGTTGAACAACTTCCTAGTTGATGTGCAACCTCAAGATGACATCACTAAATATTATTACACATCTGCCTTGCCGACTAACATTTCATTTTTTGTAAAGAGAGTTGCAAAGGAAACATTGGCCTTAAACTTTGCAAAAGCTCTTTTTGTAGAAAAGGACTTACGATCTATCAAAGTCATCATAGATGATGAATATTCCAAGGACTGTAAAGAATCTAGTAATAAAAACCAAGCCTCTTCAAGCATAACAAAATACAAAGGCTCTTTTTATATGGAAGGATTGACCAAGTCTTTGAATTTTCTTACAAATGAAGTATCAGAATTGAAGAGATGATCAAGCGAGGCATCTACTAACAGTAGCAAGTATTCCAAGACATCGTTCTTTAAAAGAAATAATAATTCAACTAACCATGTCTACTCAAAGTTCTAACACAGTGTTCAATACCGAAATTTTGGGCATGGATATTTTTTGCATTTTTCATCAAGAGAAATGTTCATAAAATACATGCTTGTGGTGGAATCATAACATTAACACTATGATGGCTAATCTTGTTGATACTCTATTAATAGAAGAACAGTCTGAGAAGAATGAAGAAAAAAGCGAACCTGCCATGACCAAAGATAGTTCATATGTTGTACATTCTATAAACATGTTTAGTATTATATAAAACACTGACAAAGAGAATGTTGATCAACCACCAGCGAGTGAAGTCCTCCTAAGCAGTCATCTAATCGTTACAATCTGCGGAGAAAGGGACCTGATCTTGAGTAGCATATTAAGAAGCAGTTGTTGCACATAATTATTCCACCTTCCAACCTTACTCAGAGTTAACATAACAAGTTTGGAGGTGCTCCTGCTTCAAAGAAAACTTCCAGTAGAAAGAAGAACAAGTCAACCACTTTTGCTGCAGGCGGAAAAGTTACAACACCAAACTCATTAGCATAGTCCATTGCAATGAAAAACATTGATTATAACATTGCTGAAGACATGAAGAGAGCTTGCACAAACATTTCATTGTTTAAGCTCGCAAAGATAACAAGCCAGCATGAAGTGATTCTCCAGGCACTCTCATTGCACACTCTGGCAGGTAAAGAAATTTTTGCATTGCACGTAATGTTTGATAGCTCTCACGATATCCTCGAATATGTTGTAAATTTTATAGATTTAAGTTATAACACTCTTTTCCTACCATATCTATTAACATTCGAAAATTTCAATTATAATGCTCACACTTGTTTATTTGATTTCAGTGCATTCGCAAATGTTATGCCATTGTCAGTTGCTAAGAAAATCATTCTACAATGGGATAAAAATAATGCATGGATCATAAAGCTG
Organism: Pinus taeda; assembly: GCA_000404065.3. NCBI lineage: Eukaryota > Viridiplantae > Streptophyta > Pinopsida > Pinales > Pinaceae > Pinus > Pinus taeda. The sequence continues at coordinate 31,336 of APFE030856283.1, forward strand.
GGCAGATAAATTGTCTAGGCTAAAGGCGAACTCAAGAATGTGCTTATCCATTTTTCATCTGATCATAGAGTTCACCAGTGTATAAATATCATAATTGTGGACATTGGTCCATCAAACTCCAAGGATACTTTGTGACATAGTGGTCTCATTCATGGCTTCCATACAAGGGAATAAATAATCATATTTAAGTTGAAACTGAGTCCTACAGGAAGCATATTGTGACGTAACTTGAAGAAAAAAATGAACCAATGGGCTTTCCAGAAGTGATTTTCAGAGATTACTTCCTGGAAGTAGATCATGGATGTTATCTAGCTCAGTCTTCACTAGTCCCACCAGATACACAATTGGAACTCCTTCCTAGAAATCCAATTGGTGATAATGACATTTATAGATGTAGGTAGTATTAATGTAGATCATAGCTCTATAATTTCTAATACTTAGGTTTTCTATTTTGACAGTTCGAAAATGTAGGAGGGCTCTAGAGCTAGTTGCATTTTATTAGACCTGTAACAGAGAAAAAAACTAATCTCTTGATGCTTGGAATTTGAGTGCATCAATAATATCATAGAATGTGAAGCACTCATATTGGGTTTGAAGAAGACCATCGACTTCAAAGTTGGGGTTCTCAAAGCAATAGGTGACTTTAAAATCATCATACTACAGGAACATAATACTATACACTATGTGTCACCTAATCTTAAAAGTTATCAACAAGAGGTATGGAATTTTAGCAATTCCAAGCTTTCAATATTGTTTCTATTCCTAGAATACATAACGTTGTTGCAGATACATTACCAAATGTTGTTGTTAGGTTATCGTCGCTTAGGGATGGATTTTCTATTGAAATTATTTATAGATCATTTCTTTCTGATAATATCACTAACTTTTGCATTTTCAATGATTACCAGTAGATACTGGATTTTATAGAAAACACTAATGTGTTTAAAGATGCATTCATCGACGAGGACGAGCACGATAAAGTATTTCAAGATGCAACTCGAGCAAGCAAAGAAAACTCCTTGCCTAAGGGCATGGTGTCACTGGAAAAGTTTTATGGCTTGCAAAATCCCTTTAAGGGGCTAGTGAATGTGTAGACTCATAACTAAACTCTATCGTATGAACAAATTAATCTTGGCACAGAACAAGATTTGAAGTTTTTCAATCTCACTTCATGTTTCATACCTCGAGAACATCATGCTTTTATCCACCTTTTCAAGTAGTACTAGGAATTTTTCATGTGGATGTATGATTATCTAAAAACTTATGACACGTGAATAATCTAGCACGTAATTCCAATCAAGGAAGGGGCAAAGCCTTTTTAGCATAAGCTATGTAAATTTCATCTAATGCTTGAGCCCCTAATTTAGAAAGAGTTGAAGAAGTTGTTGGATGCTCAAATCATCTTTAAAGTGCGACATTCAACATGGGTCTTAAATTTGGTCCCATTGAGGAAGAATTCTATGGAAATATGTATGTGCGTAGATTTTCGCAATCTTAATCATGCCTTGGACAAGTAAAACTATCCAGTGTCATTGAAGAAGCATATTCTCTAGACAATATCGAGGTCTGAAATGTTTTCCTTGCTGGATGGATTCCTGGGCTACAACCAGGTTCTTGTCTCAAAACCTGACAGACATAAAACAAATTTTCGAACCAAGTGGGGTATGTTTTCTTCCAAGAGAATTCCATTTGGACTTACTAATGTAGGTGAAAGTTTCCAACATGTGATGGTCATCACATTTTGCGGTTTTATTAGATAGAGTGTAATGGTCTACCTTGATGACGTAACTATTTTTTTGAAAATAAGATTTGATCACTTATGGCATTTAAAGCAAATTTTTGAGCCATGTCACAAATATGGGATATCTCTTAATCTGAACAAGAGAATTTTTGTAGTTTTTGAGGGAAATCTCTTGGGCCATATTATTACAAGCCATTTTCTCACATCAATCTAAAAGGCTTGCAAACTAGATCAATGAACATCCATGAAAATTTTGTCATCATTCCTTCACAAAGCCCTAAGCATCACTTCTCCAAAAAGTCTGGTTCTGAGACAAATTGCTTAGAAACATTGTTTTTAGCCCCAACGCTCCCTGCATGATTAGTCATCTACGTTTAATGCATGTTCCATGTATGTTCACCATTGCTAGTTAGCACCTGTTGCTCCCTTCTGTGGGTGCGTTGATTCTAGAAGTTCAGAAAAAATAAAAAATATTTTTGAAGCTTCCTCTTCCAGAAGCTTCCAAGGTAGTTTTATTTGTTTACCATGGATAAGAACTTGAATACTATCTTTAAGACCTTATCTCTTATCCCTTGACATCATGTTCCCCTCTTAAGTGGATCTCAAGCCTAGATAGGTAATTAGATCAGAATTCCCAAACTACCACACTCCTCCTATAAATTTATTGCCTCCCATAAGGTCTAGGTTGGCTTTCAAAGATTGATAGTTACCTTATGTTGTTGCTTTGAACCTAAAGGAGTAACCATATTCATGCATTAGGGTTGATGTTGAGGTGTTCTCTGTGACAAGGAAGGACAAGTCAACTTGGGGAGACATCTACTATTTATGGTTGTAAACCCTCTCCTACATTTTTCAACACAAAGAGTATTTTGTTTTCCTATATTTGTCGTGTTATGTTTGCACCCATGTATTTCAATTCCATGTTGATTAATTGATTAGAGATATTAGATTATGCTACGTGGATGTTGTGGATCCTTTTCTTGTTTTAGTCATGTGTGCAAGTCTAATTATAACAATTAGAGATAGAATTGGAGCTTATAAGCAAGGAGGAAAGGAATGCTTGCTACAAATTCCAAGTAGGCTTCTTTCCCATACTCTAATTTCTCTAAGGAAAATTTTATGCTTTTTTCTTCTATTGTTCTAGATCATACCACTAGATCTAGAGAATTCGCCTTTGTCTGTAATCGTGGAAATTCCACAAAACAAATTGGCGACCATACTATGGATCGATATTTTCCCTTAGTGGTTTCCTTTACCTTAGCACTATTCACCTCTCAAAGCGACCTTAAATGACTCATTCATGTTGAAATAAGGAATTGCTGAGAGGGAGGGGGGTGAATCAGTAATTAAGAAACTCTTATATTTTTCTTATTACAATTAAAATCCCTTCTTATATTCTTTTACTTGTGAGAGAATTCATTCACAAAAGTAGTGAACCAACAATATTTCAAACACACATGTTTACGGTCAGGCATGGAACAATGCCCTGGAGGTTGATGTAGCTAAAAATAAAGTAAAAAAGCATAATTTGGCCACTCTCAATAGGAAAATGCACCATAAAATTCTAAAGATGGTCGGGACATATAAATTTAGCACATGGACAAAATCAAACATGATCTCTACCCCCATTATTATGGCCATCACCCTGGTTCCTAGGGCCCCTTATATTGGCCCATTGCATCATTACGGAACCCATGATTGTCCCAAACCCTAGTGGGTGATGAAATGCCCAACCTAAAGGGGTTATTCACAACTATATGTTACAAATCATGCTCTCATCCCCTAAAGCCCTGAGTAGTTATAAAAGAAAAATCAATAAAATAAAAAAGTCATATGAATAAGGGTGGAAAAACAAAGGCCAGGGTAACTCATGTACCATGATTTCTCCCTCCTACATCTATATACCCAAGTGTCGGCTTCCCTTATCATAGCTATCCTTGTACTATGGCATGTAGCTTGGAGCCTTTCCCTAATGCCCCCACTCTATTCCACCACTATATCACATGACACCTGCCACTTGAGGGATGTACTATGGTCACTCCATTAGAGTTTGAAACCACCTAATAGGTTCCTTGATTAACCTCCTTTTGAACTTAGAGACACTTGTACAATATCAAGCCCATTATGGAAGGGTATGCCACCATGAAGTATCCACTTGGTTCCATGATTTGCAATCTCATTTACTTAATTAGACTAATGATTTTTTGTACTAGAAGTTGAGGAGATACATTGGATCTTATATAGGATTGTAGGTTGGTATTCATCTTAGATTTTGGTCTCCTTATACAAGGTCCAAGTCCTCCATAGGGTTATATTGGCATTTGTAGGGTGTGTGTTGAGAGCCATGGGCCTCCATTATAGTAGAGAGTAGATGGTCATGCCATGGGACCTTTGAGTTCTATATATTGCTCACTCGTCTTCCACCTATTTGATGGTTATGACGCATGTGGACCACCTTGCTCAGCCAGCTACACACTTGGAAGATGATCGAGGGCCTAGATGAGGTTGTGTCTCACCATATAAGGCAAAGGGAGGGCTTGCATCATTGTCCCAACCCGTACAGATGGGATACAGGCTTGTTTGATACACTTGGAGGACCATGAGGATTTTTTTGTGCCCCCAAACCCACTTGGGAGCACCATAGGTAATTTTCTTAAAGATCAAGAGGCCACCCCCTTTTTCACTATATTTGGATCCCTTTCACTCATTTGGGCACATATTAGAATCTAGTTGGCCTTTCAATGGCCCTTCGACCTATTGTATCTATCATTTTTGCACTCTTGTGAGGCTTATTTTTCATATTGTGGAGCTATTTGTTGGGCTTGTCACCAAAATGTATTGCTATTTTCCACATTAGTTTACTTTAGGGGTATCATTAGGCTAAATTAGGCTATTAAGACCCCTTAGAGGATTGTATAAATATAAGAGAGGTGTTCTCTCTCATTAATAATCAATTGGATTTGTATCTCTTTGGAGCAAAATATTTTGAACCTGCTATTGTTGAATGAATTGGAGATCAATTGATGCATTTGGATGTTTGGATATTTAATATTTTCCTTGGATCTTCATTTTTTGCAATTCTAATGGATGGATATAATCGTCTTGTCATGTAAGTGCTTTTCTAATGTGAAATTTTTCATGCCTATTGTCTAATGTATGGAATGTTATTCTTTGATTATGTTTATGCCATAATTATTTATGTAAAATTCATGAAGATCTATAATCTTGGCTTGTTTCATATGTTACTCATCTTGACAAAGAGATTGAATTATTCCTAGGGATGGGTGTATACATTTTCACCTTGAAATTCCATTAATTTGTCCAAAGGGAGTATAAATTTCTCTTGTAACCTAGTTGCTACATCTCTAGGGCATGTGAAGTTGAAGGAGAAGTCCTTGAAAGAGAAAAAATCCTAAATCAATTTCACTTTGACTCCATTCTCCACAATTGCCTAGCCATTGGTCTCAATCCTTGATGATCACCATAATTTTTCCCTTTTTTTCAAAATTTTTCCCTAACCCTAGATGGCCAAGCTAGGACAGCCAACGAATTTCATTCAAGACATCAGTTTGTTGAAACAATTGGTAAGGAAATGTGCTTGGGTGTTCTCCACTTGCCATCCAAGCTTGAAGCAAATCCCATGGTCGGTTTGTGAGATACATCAAGCCCTAGCTCCAAAATCATTTGGTTCTTGGTTCTTCTAGGTTAGCAATATTCTAAGGGATCTTCTATGCTTGAAAGATCAAAAGAAGTTCATTTATCCTTTATCCCTTCTCCCCCTTTACTTGACTTAGGCTCTTTGTTTTAAGATTCACATGAAACCCTAGGTCTTGCTTGGGTGCCATTGGGCTTCTTTGTGGTCCCACATCTATACCATTCCTTATTTCATAAGGCCAGTTAGAAATCTTGTTTATAGAAGAATCTTAGGTCTTGGACATCCTCTATTTTGAGAATACCTCTAATCCCTAGGTCTAAGCCTCCCTTGAGCCTTTCTTATAGATCCATTCACCTTTTTGCTAAAGCAAGAAAGCCCTATCATTTTAGTCTCTCTTGTGAATGGGCTCTAGAAATCACTACCTATCCTATCATTGACTCATCATTTCTCGTGATTTCCTTATACCAAGACTCATCCCATTGGTGAAAGTTCGTAAGAGCAGGGGACATTGACTAAGGTGAAAGTGGGTCCTTGTCCCATTTTTGTCACTTGATCTAGTAGTAGTCCCTTTGGAACCCCTCATAGGACCCCTACTAAATTGAGTGGTAACAATGTTGATGCAAGCTTGCACTAAAAACAAGTTCATGTTGCTACAATTTATGAAGGATTTTCCATACAAATTATTATCATATAATAACCATTACATACACATTATTGGAATAAAATTTTAAGCTAAGAACCATGACTATAAATAGTCATTCAAGCAGAGATTTACCACATTATTACAACACCTTCAAGCAGTTCCAGCAATGTTCCAGTTAACCTTTACAGGCAATAGAATTCAAACTATGTGTCATATAATGAAAATGTCAATTCTGAATCACATAAACACATATACATTGTTATTAAAACATGAAAAACACTTATCTTGAAGACTATTGGGCCACTAAATCTAAGACTAAGACTCTCCACCCAACTATATATAGTTGCAACAAATCCTCACTTGCAGTTATCAACCCCCAGTGTAGATTCCAGAGACTAAGAGGTATTTTTCTTAGAGATTAAACACAACTACATGTTGAACTGGGGAATCTAGAGATCCTTCAACCTCAACCCACCAACTAATTTGAAAAAATAAAAGTGCACAGGGAATCTAAAGACTTGCTATCTCCACCCTTCAGAATTCAACATTGTGATTCCACCGAAATTCGGACTCTACAACCCACATTAAAATAACTACAACAAGACAGTCTACAAAAATCCTCCAGAAAATTCTAGCAATAATTCCTCTACCCCATCGCTCAGGGATTTTTTGAGAAACACCATCTCCACCCTCTAGACCTTGGGGAATGGAGAGGAAATTATTCCTCATCTAAAGATAATTTCCTCCTGACTCCTTTTCAACCAAGAGAAAAATTCACAGCTCGAATATGCATTCTTGTTGTCCATTGGATTTTTCTTTTCTCCTATGATTACCTTCTTGTCTTCTCTACGTTCTTCTCTTCCCTAGATTTGTTCAAATGGATATTTTTCTTAGTTCAAATACTCGCTCCACAAATTGAATGCCTCTGCCTTATCCAACTCAAATCCCCCTACTACTGTGGTGTCCCTCAAAAAATTGAATTTCCCTTCCTTGGTTGTTGCATTGTCCTTAATTGTTTGCTTGATCTTTTCCTTGTTGTTTGGATTGTCTCCTTTCAGACAGTGACTCTTTCCAACATAATTTTTTCAACCAATTAGGAGAATGCCACATTCCTGCAAATCCCAAGGTTGTTAAATATTATTTTTCCTATTGCAGTGGGTGGCCAACACATTATGCTATTTGGAAACTCCCCTTTTTCCCTTTTTAAATTTCATGACCATGTTTTCTTGTCCACTATTGTAAAACCATAGTTGATAAGAAAACAGAAATTGTCCCTTTTTTCCCAACTATTAGTTATTATGTACTAATCTTAGAATAGTTGTTATGTAGCCTCTAGAATACATGTACTCAGCCCTTTCTTTTGTAAAAATATTTACATTTCATACATAAAAAAAAATAATTGGGGTTGTAACAATCCCCTCCCCCTTGGGGGAACACTGTCATCGATGTTCTCTATCCATATGCAACAAATAAAACATATTTAAAAACAAACATATTATTTTGTGTAGCTTCATAAGCACAACTCTTTACAATATTTACAAATTTATATACATTTTCTTCAATCAGAAAACAAAAAAGGATATGTTGTCCTCATTGAGTCATCCATTTCCCAAGTCACTTCCTCGGGCCAAAAGTGTCTCTAGTGCACTTTGACTTGCTTTATTTCTTGATTTATGATCGTGAGGTTCCTATGATCTAGAATGCATAGTGGTTCTAGCTGGAATTCTCCCTCAAGTTCCCCCTGTATCATAGTCCAATAAATCACATGATTAGAATCTTGTACATATATTTTAATCAAAGAAACATGCCAAAACATCTTATACTTTTACTAATGGAGGTAAGGCCATCCTATAGGCCATTGGTCCAATCTTTTCAAGGATATAAAATGGTCCACAAAACCATGGCGCCACCTTGGCATATGGCCCGAATTTTAAGGAACACTTCTTGGGTTTAATTATAAATTAAGCATGTTCCCCAACTTGGAACTCTTTATGCACCCTATGTTGATTCACATAGCTTTTCTTCTTGTCCTATGCCACCTTAAAACTTTGCCTTATGATCTGAATTTGTTGCTCCATCTCTTTTAGCATATCAGGCCCAATAAGGATCCTATTCACTAGATCATTACAACTAATAGGAGTACTACAATGCCTTCCATACAGTGCCTCAAATGGGATCACCTTTATGGGCTCCTGGTACCCATTTTTGTATGAAAATTATACAAGCGGAAGATAATCTTTCCACTTCTTGGGTTTGTGCATCACATACATCCTCAACATGTCTTTGAGGATTCTATGTGTCCTCTCTATTTTCCCATTTTTCTATGGATGATAAGTTGTACTGAAGGCCAACTCTATCCCTAATCCCACAAATAGTTCCTTCCAAAAATTCAAAGTGAACTTGGCCTCTCTATTTGAGATGATTTTCTTGGGAATTCCATGCAACCTCACACTCTCCTTTATGAAAATTTCAGCCACCCTAATAGTTGAATTGGTGGATTTGACTGCGATAAAAATGAGCCACCTTGCTCAACTTTTGAATCACCACATTAATTGCATCATGCTGCCTGGAGTTTCTTGGCAAAATGATAATGAAATCCACAAAGATTACTTCCCACTTCCATTCTGGAATGGGGATGGGTTGCAATAAACCTGTTGGATGTTTGCATTCGGCCTTCACATGTTAGCATTCTATGCATTTAGCAACAAAATCAGCCACTTCCTTTTTCAAATTAAGCTAATAATAGAAATAAAATAAAATGGTTGTAAGAGTCTTTTGATATTTCGGATTGCTAGAATATGGTTTGACATGGAACTCTCCATTATAATCCTCTTCAAATCATCATTATTTGGTACATAGATTATGTTCTTGAATCTAACTAGACCTTCATTTGTGAGATGATATTCCTCGCCCTCACCATATTATTATACATTTTCCTTCACTTGTTGATATTTTTGATCATGTTGCCTTGCATTTTTTACTCTTTCTACTAGGTCCACGTCATAAGACCTTATGGTTTCTAGGTGATTCACTTGAATCCTTTTATTGAATGCATAGAAAACCCTATTCCCTTTTCCTTTAATGTTCTTGATCTCAAAGTCGAACCCGCTAAGTATAGCCATCCACGTGTGAAAAATTGGAAGACCCAAATTTCTACTGCAACAACTGATTAAGTCCCTTCTATTTATTAATTACTGAACAAATTATTTACTGCATCTTATAGCAAATACCAAAACTAATACGTTGTAGCCTTCACTAGTTAAATTAAATGCGGAAACAAGAAATTGAGCAAGAAAGAACTACTCAACGCAAGTGAAAACGTTATTTTTGGAAAAATGTCCCTGGAAAAACCCAATGCAAGAAAAACGGTGCAGCAACTGAGGGTTTTTATTATTAAGAAGTAGCTTTCTAAGTGCAACTTTTGGATGCCTTCATGGTTATCCAATACAGAGAATCTGACTCACAGAAGATTAGTGAGAAATACCTCACACTATCACTAGCGATCCGACACTGATCCAGGCCTTGGATGGTTGGCCCCACGCTGGCTTTGCGCAATTATTGCATTAGCCTACATAGTTTTGCATCAATCTCTCTAGGGATCTATGTCACCTCTTCATGGATCTCCTACTATCTCGAGATTTGTTCCTCTATCTCTTCGGTCCCACACTCCGGCTTTTGTCTTAGGAAATTGACTTACTAGCTAAATTTCAAACTCCCTTTGAATCTTTACGTTGCCTCTACATGAGCATATGCTAACTAGCGTAGCCTATGCATTGCCTCTTCTAGATCTCTCTTTGCCTCCTCTGCAATGTATTCTTAGATTAGTAAATCTCCCTCCAGAAGTATCACTACCCCTGACTGCAAAAAATATCCTCAATCGATTCTCTAGCAACTGTTGCAATGCCCTCTCTGAGAAATTTGATCTCTTTTTCTCTCTCCGATGTCTTTTCCAAATGCTCATCAAGCCTCTTCTTATAATCCTTTTGTTGAGAACCAACGACATAGATTAGATTCTAATCAATGGCTCAAAACATTTTGGCTTGATCCTCATCTTCTTCTAGAAGTTCCATCCATAGTTTGATTAATACCCTTTAATTATTTTAATTTCCTAAGTTTAGCCTTAGGAACCCATTAAAAAATACTTAACTATTTTAATCAAATTGTCTCTGAGTGGAATTTCCCAAAATTGTTTCTACGTATTGTGGTATACATGTGTCCAAGGCTCCCTGCAAATTTTGCAGCTTAGAGCACATCCGATGCTACCATAAATCAACACTCCCCCTTAGCGAGGAATGCACTCTACTAATGAAACCTATTGAAGCATCACCCTTCTATGTAACACCTCCCTTTGCGTTATTGATGTCTGACATTGTTTCCCATCAATTACTACACAAATATTTCAGATGCACTGTTGCTAACCCTGCCACTACCAACACTGCATATGTACTGCAACTCCCTCTCAAGTTATACATTTGTGTTGATGCTGGCACTGCCACTGCCAACACTGCATCTACACTACAACCTTCTCCAACTATTGTTGCTACTACATCAGCAATGAAAAAGCATCCAAAATTATTGAACAGGTGTTCAGTATGATGCATTTGTTATTGGAGTTCTGACTACTGCTAGTCCCTATGTTGACCCTCTAAAGCCTTTGCATTGTTGTTGACTCTACTCTATGCCAATTGCATTGTTGCCAACTCTAGCTCTATGTTGCACAGTCTCTAGCCCTCCTAGCCACTACAAATGTCACTTTGACACTCCTCTGCACCAACTGACACTGGGTGATCATGCTACTTCTGATCTGGGCTCCCATAGAAATGTATGGATCTGAGAGGTGGACTCCTAAAGGATCTTTTCTATCTATAGTTATTTCGAACTGCAGTACTAGATCACCCCACCTCGCCCCTCAAGGTATCTGGGTAACTGTGGAAAATTCCTCTTCCTCAATCTTTGCGGATGCAGTGTTCAGATCATGCTTCTTGTACTTGTCCTTCTTCTTGAGAGGACAATGTGCAGCGTAGTGACCAAATTCACCACACTAGAAGCACTTGATCTTCGAAAGATCTTTCTTCTCTTTCCCCTGCTCTTGTTGCCCCTTAGATGCAAGGGCTACATTATCTTCCTCCTCCTTGGGCTTCATCCCACTGCTACTGTTGCTATCAAGTTTACACTTGACTAAGTCTCTCCTAATCTCTTCCTGTTGAAGAGATGCCCACATCCCTTCCCAATCTGGAAACCTTTCTCTGCCTAGGATCCTTTAGACAAATACTTTCCATTTTTCTGAAACAAAATTTAGGGCTAGCCTCACCATCTTGGTAGGCTGAGGTTTTGACCCCACATCTACAAACGAGTCTTGGATTTCCTAAAGCTTCATTAGGAACAGATCAATTTGTCCCTCCTTCTCCATCAGCATGGATCTCATCTTCTTCTCCATGTACATCTCTCGTTGCTCAAAACATCCTTCGTATAGTGTAGCCAATGCTTCCCACATCTGTCAGGAAATATCCTTGTTGGCAATGTGTCACACTATGTGATCTCTCACTCTGTCAAGGATTAATCACTTGGCCTTTGCCATCTCATCCTTGTCCTTCTTGAGCGGATCTATATCCATGGGTACAACTACCAAACTTTCGACATAGATTTTGAGATTGTGCTCATCTAGAAGGCATGAGATCATTGCCTTCCAGATCACATAGTTGGATGCACCCTCCAACCGAACCTAATCTCTTAGCCCACTAGTTTCCATATCTGCCAATGAAATGTTGAACTTCCTCCTCTCTCCTATGCACTGTTGTTGGGCTGGCTTAAGCACTCCTCGCTAGAGTTAGTAGATTTGCTTCTCCCTGTTGCTACTCAACAAATGAGAATTCGAATTCCCTAGCTAAGAATTCTCTAAGGAATAAATTCCCTCAACAGTGTCTCCTTCTTCCTTCTGATGCTTTTCTGCCCCAACAACTACTACAGAAAAAAGGTGTCTCACCAGAAAATTACTCCCTTGCTTCACCTGTGGCTTTCATACCATGTGAAAATTTGGAAGACCCAAATTTCTACTGCAACAACTGATTAAATCCCTTCTGTTTATTAATTACTAAACAAATTATTTATTGCATCCTACAACAAATAATGAAACTAATACACTGCATCCTTCACCAGTTAAATTAAATGCGGAAACAAGAAACCGAGCAAGAAAGAACTACACAACACAAGTGACACTGCTATTTTTGGCAAATGTCCCTGAAAAAACCCAATGCAGGAAAACCGGTGCAACATATGAGGGTTTGTATTATTAATCAATAGTTTTCTAAATACAATCTTTGGATGCCTTGTTGGCTATCTAATACATAGAATCTTACTGTCATAAGATTAGTGAGAAATACCTTACACTATCACTAGCGATCCGACATTGATCCATGCCCTCGATGGTTGGCCCCAGGCTGGCTCTGCACAACTACTGGGTTAGCCTACACAGTTATGCGTCAACCTCTCTGGGGATCTGCGTCACCTCTTCACAGATCTCCTATTGTCTGGAGCTTCGTTCCTTTGTCTCTCCTTCTCACACCATGACTTTGTCTCAAGACTTGACTTCTAGCTAAATTTCGGACTCCCTCTGAAGCTATGTGTGAGAATACGCTGCCTAGAATAGCCTCTGTGTTGCCTCTTCCGGATCTCTCTTTACCTCCTTTGCGATGTATTCTCGGATTAGGAAATCTCCCTCCGGAACTATCCCTACCCCTCACTATAAGAAATACCCTTAATCAATTATCTAGCAACTGCTACGCTGCCCTCTCTGAGAAATTCGATCTCTTGATCTCTCTCCGATGTCTTTTCCAAATGTTCATCAAAACTTTTCTTATAATCCTTCTGTTGAGAACCAAAAACCCATATTAGATTCTAATCAATGGCTCAGATCACTTTCGCTTGATCCTCGTCTTCTTCTAGAAGTTTCACCCATAGTTTGATTAATACCCTTTAATTATTTTAATTTCCTAAGTTTAGACTTAGGCACCCATTAAAAATAATTAATTATTTTAATAAAATTGTCTTAGGGTGGAATTTTCCAAAATCGTTTCTGGGTATTGTGGAATACATGTGTCCAAGCCTCCCTGCAAAATTTTGAGGCTTAGAGAACATCCGATGCTACCAAAAATCAAAACACGTAGCTTGTCTCATATTCACTTAGGTTGATCAAACAAAGTTTTTAGTCCACCAATGATGTGTCATGAGTGTTAAATCTCTTATTTAGGTAATTCTGTCATGAGTTATCTATCTTATATATATATATATATATATTATATAAATATAATATATAATATATATATATATATATATATATATATATGCACTTGCACCATTTCATGCCATATAATATATGATCATATGCTTATACTTATTCCATATGTTTCAAGACTCATGTATCGACGGTCTCATTCATAAATATATGTGTGTGTGTGCGTGCACGTGCTCATGTGTATTCTATATATATAGGTAGTTGAACATTCCATTGTCACCATTCATTCAATGAGTAATTTTGAAGGATCGTATCAATAGTAGACGAAAAATAGTGCTACCTCCCATCATCCCTGATGTCACAAGGGTGGTGGGTGCTTCCACGATTGGGGTTCTACTCATAGATCTAACATACGTATCTCACAGTAGAGATCAGAAGATTAGATTTTATGGTTTCCGGGGGGCTCACCCCCACTCCATCGATGTCATAAGGGGGGGGAGGCTTCCACCGAACTGTGGGTTGTTGATTTCCCAATTTTTGGTTGATGGTCCAAATTTAGGCAGGGGATCCCCTTACTGATGTTAACATTGCAAGGAGGAAGCCTTGCACTAATCACCTCCGTTGGTTTCCAAGTGTAATATCCACATTCCATCACATTGATTTTTCCCATGGCCATGAGCATATGGTTTACAAGTTACTTGTAGTGCACCAAAGTTGAATGAGTTGTGCAACTATATCTAAGCCCCTACCGATGGTGATGATGCACGATATTTACACATACCTGCCATACACACATCACGTAACCCGCTTTTCCCCGACATGCATATTTAATATGGGTCAAATATATATATATATATATGGTTCATACCACGTCATTTCACTACGGCTTGAATTTGTATATATAGAGTGAGAGATATGTACAACCCTCAAACACTTCACTTAATTTTACATGGAGAATTCCAACATATGTATATATTAACCATACTCAATAATATGGTAAGTGTGGTTCAACGGAATTCTAAGTCAGAAGTTGACCCAAACCTTAGGTAATAATTGTCGCTCCCACCACGTTGGTCCCACCCTGACCATCCGACTCTTTTCATGCTCGTATGGTTAGTATCGACCTCCAATCACTTGTCAAGACTGTAAGGTTGGCCCCAACCTTCCAACCTTGCTTGTAAAGACACAGTCATGTACTTGGTTACGAGGATTGAAGCAAGGGAGCTAGTTCATGATAAGGTTCCATATAAGGGCTCATCCCACACATTATTTCACGTTGTAATGAGATGTGTTCTAAATGTAGATAGGATAATGAAAATCCTCCTTTGCGCATAATTTTGTATACTCGGTCAAGTTCACAATGGTTTTTCCTAAAGCTTGGGTCGTATGAGCCACGAGAGCTTGATCATGGCTCTGTCACAGTGGTGCTATAATGGTTTATATTTGTGTTAGAGCCCAACCCTTTCCATTGGGGTTTTATGAGGATGGTGTTATCCCTCTTGAGCTTGCAAAAAGGTTACCCTCTCTGGCTTCTTGATGGATGAAATACAAGATAGAGTTCATGGAATTGTTTGTCTACACCAAGGGCTTATCCATTCATCCTCTCAGAGGTCTACAGACTCCTTTGATGATCAAATCAGTATACTATAACCTATAAAAGTAACCAAAATAACTTAAAGGAGTAAATATCCCTATGGAATAAAGGTAGTATCAATACAAACTAGGAAGCATAAAACCAAGCCATCAAAGCTCATGGAAACAATCTCATCTACAGCAAGGAGGACAAAACCTCCTTGAGCATAAGCCCAGAGAAAGTAGAAATACCGACCCAAGAACCTGGGTCTGCATTATTGGAAGGCTTAGAGAAAAATTCATATAAAATAAGAAAGCCAACAGGGCCAGAGAGGAGAAAGGAATCTCCAATATTCTAACTCATAATTGTATGTAGTGTTGATGCAAACTTGCACTAAAAACAAGTTCATGTTTCTACAATTTATGAAAGAATTTCCACACAGGTTATTATTAGAGAATAACCATTACATGCACATTATTAGAATACAGTTTTAAGATAAGCAACATGAATATAACCAGTCATTCAAGAATATATTTACCACATTGTTCCAACACCTTCAAGCAGTTTCAACAATGTACCAATTAACCTTTATAAGCAATAGAATTCAAACTATACCTCATATAATGACAACATCAATTCAGATAACATAAACAAATATTCATTATTATTAAAACATGAAAGATACTTATCATGAAGACTATTGACCCATTGATTGTGAGACAAAGACTCTCCACCAAACCATAAACAGTTGCAACCAATCCTCACTTGCAGTTATCACCCCCAAGCCAGATTCCAGAGATTGAGGGGTCTTTTTCTCAAAGATTTAACACAACTACAATTTGAACTAGGGACTGTAGATATCATTCCACCTCCACCCACAAACTAAGTTGAAAACAAAAAAGTGCATAGGCAATATAGAGACTTGCTACCTCCACCCTCTAGAATTCAACACTATGGTTCCACCTAACTTGGGGACTCCATAACCCACAATAAAATAACGACAACAAGAGAGTCTCCAAAAATTGTCCAGGAATTTCTAGGAATAATTCTTCCACTCCAACCCTCTGGCCTTGGGGAATTAAGAGGCAATTAATCCTCACTTGAAGATGATTTCACCCTGGCTCCTTTTCAACGAAGAGCACAATTCACTTCTCCTCCACATTCTTGCTAACCATTGGACTTTTATTTTCTTTTCTATGGTTGCATTCTCTTCTTCTTTATATTCTTCTCTTCCCCAGAGCTAATCAAATGGATCTTTTTCCTAGTTCAAATATTGTCTCCACAACTCGAATGCCTCTTCCTTTTCTATCTCAAATACGCCTACTCCTATACCCTCCCTAAGCAAATAAAATTTCCCTTCATTGGTTGTTGCATTGTCCCGAACTGTCTACATGATCTTTTTCTTGATGTTTGGATTATCTCCTTTAAGACAGTGACTCTTGTAAGAAAAAAAAAATCAGCCAATGAGGAGAATTCCACCTACTTGTAGATCTCAATGTTTCTCTCTCTCTCTCTCTCTCTTGATATATATATATGTGTTGTGTGTGTGTGTGTGTCTGTTTGTATATATGTTTTGCAATGGGTAGCCATCACATAATGTTAGCTGGAAACTCACCCTTTTTCCCTTTTTTAAATTTCTTGTCCCTACTTTCCTGTCCACTTTTGTAAAAACACAACTAATAAGAAGATACAAATTGTCCCTTTTCTTCCAGCTATGATATGTTATGTACCAACTTACATTTTGTTGATGTAAATAACAATTTTAAAACATCTCAGCAAGTAACCTCCCCAACCACTGGAATTTGTGTCCCATTACTCAGCTCATTTTTTTTGTAAAAATATTTACATTGCATACATATGTGAAAATAATTGGGGGTATCACACTTCATGATTGAAAAATATAGTGATTTTAACTTTGAAAACATATAATAAAATTGATAACATCACTTCTTGATTTGAGAGTTTATTTTGGTGTTTTTAATCCAAAATTATAGGTTTTTAAGACTAGAGGTTTTTTTGAATTCACAACTCATATCATGTTGATCACTATGTTGTAGATATTTCTTTTATCAAACACAATTAAAATATGTAGAACATATCATTTCTTAAAAGAGTAATAGGAGTAAACTTGGAAAAATTCAAAGCTATAATGAAATGGCATATACATAACATGGGTGGGACTACTGCAAATTGATTCCAAACACCAAAACTCCAGAGGCCAGAGTTGGTGATGAGACTTGCATTTATTTTTCTTGTATCCTCCTATACTATGGGTGTATGGGTGATGTATCCAAAGATTTGAACACTGGTGGGACTACTGCAAATCGATTCCAAACACCAAAACTCCAGAGGTCAGAGTTGGTGATGGAACTTACATTTATTTTTCTTGTATCCTCCTACACTATGGGCATATGGTTGACACATCTAGAGATTTGAACATGCGTGGGACTACCGCAAATTGATTCCAAACACCAAAACACCAGAGGCCAAAGTTGGTGATGGGACTGGCATTTTTTTCTTGTATTCTCCTACACTACGGGCATATAGGTGACGCCTCCAGAGATTTGAACATGGGTGGGACTACAACAAACCGATTCCAAACACCAAAAATCTAGAGGTTGAAGTTGGTGATGGGACTTGCATTTATTTTTCTTGTATCCTCCTACACTACGGGCAGATGGGCGATGCCTCCAGAGCTTCGAACACGGTTGGGACTACTACAAATCGATTCCAAACACCAAAAATCCAAAGGCCGAAGTTGGTGATGGGACTTTCATTTATTTTGCTTGTATGCTCCTACACTACGAGTGTATGGGTGATGCCTCCAGATATTTGAACACGGGTGGGACTACTGCAAATCGATTCCAAACACCAAAACTCTAAAGGTCAGAATTGGTGATGGGACAAGCATTTATTTTTCTTGTATCCTCCCACACTACAGGTGTATGGGTGACGCCTCCAGAGATTTGAACAAATCGATTCCAAACACCAAAACTCCAAAGGTCAAAGTTAGTGATGGGACGTGCATTTATTTTGCTTGTATCCTCCTACACTACGGCCATATGGGTGATGCCTCTAGAGATTTGAACATGAGTGGGACTACTGCAAATTGACTCCAAACATCAAAACTCCATAGGTTGGAGTTGGTGATGAGACTTGCATTTATTTCAAAGGTAATGTTGTTCATGGGTCCCACTAGACACTATAAAAAATTGTAGAAGTATTTTATTAGATTTCATTTCTCAATTATTAATTTCCAAAAGAAAATGAAACAATTTAAATGGACACAACAATATGAGGATTTTCGTAAAAACATTACTTTTCTATTTGAGGGTTGATTTTGGTGTTTTTGACCCAAAAATATGGGATTTTAAGGATAGATTTTTTTCTTTGAAGTCAAAGTTCACGTCAAGTCAACAACTATTTTGTAAATATTTCATTTATTAAAGACGATTAAAATATTTGGAACATATCTTTTTTGAAACAAATTAGGAGTAGACTTGGAAATAATCAAAACTATTATGGGATGCCCTACACTTGGGAATGTTTCAAAGATGAGTTCATTCATGGGTCTCGCTAGATACTATAAAATATTTAAAGAAGTAATTTATTGGATTTCATTTCCCAATTATCCCTTTCCTAAATAGCATGAAACAATTTGAAACTCATAGTGCTCATATCTCGTCTTGAAAGCAATTTTATGGACATCTTCTTCCTTGATACGCACTTGATGATACCCATACTCAAATTGATTTTGAAGAAGATTGTTTCTCCTCTCAAATAATCAAATAAATAATCAATTAGTGGAATCAGTGATGCAGGAGCATCTGGCACTCTTCATCAAATTCGGAATCCAAACCGGAGAACGAGAAGAGATGTGGACCATCGGAGAAAAACATGGACAAATCTGTTTTAAACAGAGTAAATAATGGAATTAATAAAGTCTCGAGGAGACTTATTAATGTAATATGCCATGTATTCATATGTATAGTGAGCTATAGAGAGAATCTAGGGGTCTGTTGAGTGATTGTGGGAAGAAATCGTGCATCTAAAATGATCCACAACTGCTGTAATCTCTTATAAAAATAGAAGTTTGTACGCGTGGGATATATAGAGAGTAATATAGTAATACAGAGGGAGAGATAGAGTATTCACAATGTAGTTGAGAGGAGAACTGTTACTAAGGCTGAGATGCCTTAGGATGTACTTGTCTGTGTATAATGAAAGTGTGTTTTAATGTTGATTGATGTGCCTGTGTATTATCAGAGAAATATCAGTTTTCCTTTGAAATCTCAGAGTTTTAATAGATTTGGCATGTTTCTTTTTATTTCTTAAGTCATGTTAATAGTGGGTCAGCCCTGGGTTTTTAATTCATGCATTGATTAAGTCCCGCAAGCATAAATCTGATTTACATTGGAAATCACCGCAAAACACAGAAACGGATCCGAAATTCAGACTTGAAATTTTGTCGACGGGAACCTATACCCTATCGGGTCCACGAAACACTATCGCATTGCATCGCTTCAGTGGAGAGGAACTGGGCTTATTAGATTGCCGAACTTCGATATTGCGATAAAACCGGATCTGAAATTTTATAAAGGTGGATTTATAATCCTATCGGGTCCGTGAGCCTGATCGCATTGGAGCTCTTAAGTATTATATCATTGGGCCTTGAAGTCCTCCGACTTTTGATATTGCGATGGGCGAATGAGTGATTTAATCACAACCGTCGGATCGATGAGTAATTAGGACCGTTGGATCAACAATATAATATTGCATCACTTGTTAGTAAAGGGACGGAAGGAAACAGACCTGAGAGCATTGTGATTGCGATAGAGTTCGGTGGAAGAGCATATCCAAAAAGTTTCAGAATGCGGGTGTGTTATTATTTGAAGTCCGGCCTTACGACTTTTTACGTGTAAATCCTTTGTATCGTGTTAAAATGATGTGGTCCCGGTTTATAAAGAAATCCAATATGAAGTGTGGTTCCAGAGTTTAAAGCGATAAACGCTTCCAATAGGTTTGTGGGCCATAACCCATAGGCCTCAGGATCGAAAATTAATAAAGAAAGGGGAAATTGGCCTTACCCCAAAATCTCCTTTCATCAATTGGATACCGATTCTTGATAATCACTTTATTTAATTGTCGGTAATCAATGCAGAGTCAAAGTTTCCTTTCCTTTTTCTTCACAAATAATACTAGAGCTCCCCAAAATGACACACTTGGCCAAATATAGCTTTTATCAAGCATCTGTTTAAGCTATAATTTTAACTCAACCAAATCATGAGTGCTCATCCGATATGGTCCCTTGGACATTGGTGCTACTCTAGGCACTAATTCAATAGAGAAATTAACATCCCTATAAGGAGTTAGACCTGAGATGTCAACTGGAAATACGTCCTCATATTCTTGTAACACTATATAGTTCCTCAACACCTCGATTTCTTCTTGCCTAGCACTATCACTAACTTCCTTATTACTCGAAATTTGCACAACAAATAATATGCAGCCTTTTTGGTAACCACATTTGGCCTGCGTTATTGTGATTAGTCTCACTAAAATTGGATTTCACTTGCCTTATAAAACTTTTCTCTCTCCGGCATCATGCAAGCATTCAAATTCTTTTTCAAAACAATCGACCTTGGTTTTGTGCATGTACAACCAATCCATGCCCAATAATATGGTGTACACACCCAATGGAAGAATATTTAAATGTGTTGTTGTTGGAATGTCATTGAGCTCGAAAGCACAATATTTCACCCAATAATTAATGCTTCTCTTTGTTCATGTTTCCAATTGAACCATCCAAGGCTCTGTGTGAAATTATGTGACTAATTTTTATTTTTCCACAAGCTCTCAACTGAAATAATTGTATTTAAGTCAAGATCAATTAAAATGGAAATAAATGTATTTCACAACTTACATTCCATTTCAATTATGGATGCTTGGTAGTTTTCTTGATGATTGTCCATGGTTGCATAAATTATGGGCAAGTTTTGTGCCACGTCACCCACTATACGAGCTTCCTAGGCATTGTATATATTTGGCCCTATTTTTTTGGTGTTGAAAACCTCTTTCCTGGTGGTTCTCACCACAGGTCCAACATTTTCGTTGTTGTTTTAGCTCATCTCTGCATTGCTTTGTTATTGACTGATGTGCACAACCTTTATCAATTGGGTCAAGTTTCTTCTAAAATCAACTTGCTTTGGTTAGGTGCATGCCTTCCTTATTTTCCACAATTTTCTTGGGCCACGTCTTTTTACTTTCAACATTGTTCTTTGCACTCCAAACAATTTTGATTTCTAGCCTATGATTTTCCTTCTCATAGTAGTGTTTTAATTTCTCAATGGAATCATTTAATGTCTAAGGGTCTAGAAATTCAATTCGATCTCTCAACTCCAAAGGAAACCCACTGATAAATCTTTGGATTCTTGCCTTTTCATCTTTAATATTTGGCACATATCTTAACAATTCCAGAAACCTAATGACATATTCTCCATCTGACACTTGCCCCATCTTGAGCTCATAAAATCCTTTAGCTTTGTTTTCATAGTATCATTCTGACAAGTATTTATCTCTAAAGAGAGCCTCAAACTCACTCCATGTCAGCCTCTCTTCAGTTATACCTTTGAAATTATTCAAATATTGCCACCATATATCTAATTTTTCTTTTAGACTATAGGTGGCCAATTTTTATTTCATGTTCTCGGAATAATCATGGATCCGAAAGAATTTCTTCATGCCAAGCAACCATCATTTTTCATCTTCATATTTCTTCATCTCTCAATCAGAGGTGGGTAGTTTGTCCTTCTTAAATTATTCTAACATATGATCCCTTTCTCTCTTTATTTGATGGTGATGATGATAAGAGTGATGATGGTTCCTTGTGGTAGTAGAACTAGAATATCTACCAAAGTGATGCAAGTAATGAACTACGGAGGAAGAAAACAAGTGCATACTTTTTATAGGCAGTGACCACTCCTTATAAATGGCTAGTTCTTCCTTCAGGGGAACTCAATGTTACATTTCCCCTTACGGTATCTTCAGTCTCTTGACTATGCCTCTTCCTGGACCTACTACCATCTACCTCGTTTGTTTTCTCGTTTGATTCTTAAAGGCTTCTCTTACCTCTATAGCTATCCCCCAACTCATGTTGCTTTTTCCTTTGTAAGTATGAGAGGCTTTGCAGTATGACTACATTTATCTCGGCTTCATCTCTTGGTACCTTAACAAAATTTCACTATCATCCTTGAAGCTCCTAAACTCATCCCTTATGCTCCTCAGTGTGCCCATCCAATCAAGATATTTTTCCTCTCCCCCTTGGCCAATTTATCTCTCTTCTTAATCCATCATTGCTTTTGCATATCCATGATATGACTAATCTGAGCTACACTACACAATTTTGTCCTCATTCCTTTGTCTTTCACTATATTTTGTTACTTGAGATTGTTTTCATTCACACACAAATGTAAGAGACATTATAATATAAATAAGTAACAAGAAATCATGCCCATGGTCTTATTGTTGTGGAGTTATTATAGTAAAGCCAGTTGAAACCAATAATCATGTTAGCACGCCAAAATCAGTAAATTGCTCATTAGTGCCAATGCGCATGTATGCACTATCAACCAAATATATCTATCAATCACAATTTATTATCTCATAAAAACACTGAAAATATATCAATTGTCAATACCATGCTACATAATCAAATAACATAGTCAATCTTTCATGTAATCAAGTTTTCACAGACCAACTATTGGGCCTCCAAAATGTCATCCATGTTCACCTTCATTTCCATCATTTTACCCTCATTACGTAACTCTATAACTCCATAACCTTACATTAAGTAACCATTTTCATCATCACATGGGTTTATTATTAATATTTTCCAAGTCATTGATTTTAAGTATTTTTAGTGAATTTGTGATTAAATATCAGGAAATTAACATATTTTCATATGTATCTAAAAGTGTTATGAGTTTTGTGATATTGTACGCCTACTTAGAGATTGTAGGAGGGTCCTACTCGGCCACCCAACCACAATTCAAATTTCAAGTTCCAACTCATGAAAATTTGTGGAATAATTGTAGAAGACGTGGATCATTAACTATGCACATTCAAAGGAGAAGAATCATGGATGAGAGGATTTGTATCTTACATTTTTAGGTGATTGGTTGTAACCACAAGAGATAAATGTGGATTTAGGATAGATCTAAGGATCTATATTTATTGTATATTTATCCTCAATTTTTGTATAAATGGGAGTGCACCCTTCATACAAAGAGTTGTCAATTGTAACTAGTTAGTGTTGTTGTTATTTGTTAGGTGTTAGATTTGTTAGTTGGAGGTTTCATGTTCCATCCAAAATGTGATTTGTAAAGAGAGGAGAGAGAATTCTTGTAATATATTGTAACATCATTTTATGAAATACATATTGCCACTTTGATCTCTCATACGTGATATTTGTTCACTGTGTTTGTTGAGGAATGGAGGCCCCCCATCAACCACAATTTGCACATATTTGTACATATTGGTAACATAGTGTAGTTATTTTATTTCATTTCTTTTCAACAAGTGTGTTTTCATTTTATGCAAATATGATTTTCCTTTCAGTAAGTGTGGATTTTTTTTTTCCCAGTAGGTGTGAGTGTGATTTCAATTCAGAAAGAGTG
Organism: Pinus taeda; assembly: GCA_000404065.3. Lineage (NCBI taxonomy): Eukaryota > Viridiplantae > Streptophyta > Pinopsida > Pinales > Pinaceae > Pinus > Pinus taeda. The sequence continues at coordinate 54,854 of APFE030856283.1, forward strand.
ATTTCAATTATGCAAGTGTGGTTTGATTTCATTTATGCAAGTGTGATTTATTTTATTTATTTATTTGTTATTATTATTATTTTTATTTTTATTTTTTTTCCAGTAGATGTGACTGTAATTTCAATTCAGCAAGAGTGATTTCAATTATGCAAGTGTGGTGTGATTTCATTTATGCAAGTTTGATTTTCTTTCCAACAAGTGTGATTTCAGTTCCGCAAGTATGATTTCAATTTTGCAATCGTGATTTCAATTTTGAGCAGGTTTGATTTCCTTTATGCAAGTGTGATTTCAATTTATTTATGTTTGGTTTGGAATAGGTTGATTTAATATGTTTTGTAATTAGTTATAAATTGCATTAAATTAATCTAATCTCAAAGATAACCACCTATTACATATAGTACAGGTATACCTCGTCGGTCTACGAAACCCAAAATTGGCAAATTAAATGACAGGGATTTAACTCGCAATTAAAATACAACATTTTGACGTCGTTTCCAGGGAGGTATACATAGGTGTTTATTTGGAATTTTAGACAATTCATTATAGTTCCATTCATTTTTAGATGCATGACTAAAATCATATTAAAATCATTTAGGATGCATATTAAATTTCAATAATTTTTCAATACTTTGTACTAATCTACTGTGATCTAAACCAATAAAGGAATTAGAAATGTCATGACCTTATTGAAAGATGGTTCCAATCAAGGATCAAGTCACATCACATGTCCATTGTTCCTTATTTCTTGATTGTATTATCAAAATAATTGGTTTTTCATATTTTGATGTCCTTTAATGCATATTTTTCAAAACTAAGCATGAATATCTTTTTACTCCTGTAATGCACATGGTTACACTGGAAATATGCATACACTTGATCAATCTTTCTATTTCCAGTAGAGTAGAGCAGAATAGAATCAATGAATAAAACCAAGTTTGGTCATGTGTGTTTCTTTTTTAAGTTTTTAAAGTTAGATTTCATTTTATTTACAATTTTATTTATTGGTGGTGCAGTAACAACCACCCAACTCACTAATCATATGCAGGAGTATATAGAAATAGAATGACTATTTGAGAAGAATGAAACAAACAAAGTTTTGAGAGCCAACATTTGAAGTTAGAAATCAAATCATTTTTCTTTGTTTTTTAATAAGAGTTTCAACATTGTTTAGCATGTTCTGTTCTTGTGCTCTATGAGATCTGGAAGATCAGAAAAGAAAATTGAACCAATTTAGTTTTAAAATTTTGCAATAAAACCTCGATAAGAGATCAAAATTCATAATCAAAAGTATATTTACATGATTTTAGAAAGCTCAAACTGAAAAAATAATGTCTCCAATGGATCCATAACTATCAAAAACCGTTATTTTGACTCTTTTTGCACCTCATTTGGCCAAACATTGAGTAAAATATCATTGTTTCAACTTTCTACCGAATTCTAGTGTTAATAATCCTACAATTTGACATGTGCGCCCCAAACGCAGAAACTGCAAGAGAACCTAGCCTATATTCCCGATCCATGATTGAAATTGTAGGGAAGTTAAAATATTCATTTAGCCCCCAATTTTGAATATCACGGTCATGTGGCGCCATGCGACCACATCAGGTGTCGAAAATCAAGGGCTAATCCCCATTCCTCCGTCACACCCTTCTAATTTTAGTGGCTGGTCATGTTGTCGTTTTCATGGGACCGTGAGTCGAGCTAAGGCCTAGCCCTTGACTGCCACCTATGGTTCTGTGTCACTCGAGGACCGTGGGCTAAGCCTTAGCCTGGCCCCATCCCCCAAATGGCGTGTGTGGTAAATTTAGATATAAGTTAAAATGGTTATTAAACAAGAAACATGTTTAGACAGATTGACAAAGGCTTTTGGTTGGTTTATATGAGGTCATGCTTTTGATTCCCATGGAGGGTGGTTTGACTCTAAACAAATTTTTTCCCACTACAAGGAGACCATGTGGCAACCAATGGTTGGTCCACGTGGCACTCACTCATTGGCCCTCCACAACAAAAATGTAAACTAATAAAAGATAGCCATGTGTCAAACAATAAACTAGCGACAAGTGCCAAACACTTATTGGCAACTGAGAAATAGTCAAACTTTCCATGTCATCACCCAGTTAGCATACAAACTGCTGACTAGGCATTCCTGCAACTCAAAAATTCATTTTTTTTGTTATTTCCTAAAACGAACAGAATGCGATTCTGGGAGCATCCAAATTCGGATTTCAGTGAAACGAAGTGTGTTGGATTCAGGACAACGAGATCTATGTTTTAGTGTTGGTTTAAGCCTAATTCAATAATTTTTAATTTTGAGCATTTTTTTATCCACAAGATCATGGGCAAGGGTGGAGCGCTATAGAAAAGGAACAAACACAGTTACGGACTCAAAATTTCATAAAAAATACAAACATTAAAAACCCAACCGCAATAATTGATAAACCACCATTTGAGTCTAATTGCAAGTTGTAAAGTGGCAAGGCAATGCAACGATCCATATTTTTTGTAGTTGCATAATCGACACAATTTAGCAGCTTATGCAAATTTGGTTTATGGTCTATTGATGAAGAATTAAGTGTGTGGAGAAGAGGTTTCAAGCTCAAATTTGTTTAGAAACACAATGAATAAGTCACCAACAAAACAATAATAGGTGATCCATGATATTCATTAGGTAAAAGTGCATTTAAATTTTCGTTCTTAAATTTGTTTTATTAATATTATTTTATTTTTCTTTTTGTGTATATATCAAATGAAGAGGGACTAATCACCTCTCTCTTTTGATAGTCTTACATTTTATTGCAAAAATTTCTAATTTTTCGTAGGTTCCAGGATGATGAAAGAAGACCACTATATGCATGAGTACCTTTTTAAAGACCAAGTTTCTTTCAGAAGAGCATGATCATTCAATGTAAAATCAGATCCTCTACACCATTGCTACTAAACGCATACCAATTTTAGCATTTCTACAAATTTTAAGCTTGCAATCGATCCGTAATTATTCATCTCCCTACTACCAAAAACTCATTTCCCTTGCAATCTTCATACTTTCCTACCTCATTTTCACTCACCCTTAACCAAAAAAATAAACCCATTCAACTCCCTTACAAAGTTGACTCACCCCATTTTCCTTTTCCTTTCTATTGAATAAAACTTGATTCAATGCAAATTTTCCATCTATAGTTCTTCAAATTATTATTTCATACTCGCGTTGATGGAGGATTCATTAAGGCCTCCCTTCTAACAAGTTTTGACCCATCAACTCCAACACATCATCTAGGATCAAAACTATAGATCCTTCAAGTACCTTGAGGCTCGCATGCCTTAATGGAAAGTTCTCTCGCCAATAAACAGTGGCAATACATCAATGTCCCCTATTTTTTGGATCTTCTAGGTTACTCAAATTTGACACATCTATTCATACCTAGTAAAATGTACTTAGGCATCTCGACTCTCATTGACCTCAATGGTGAGTAGTCTCGTGTTGGTTAATGGCATTCATTAATGACCAGTAATCCAAAAATTTCTTTTCTATGTTTGACATCAACACATATATTCACATAGATAAGAAGTATGCCATCGAGTTGGAACAAACGAAGTCGACATGATTTCAGCAGTTTGCAGCAAGACTCAATTCAACAGCCATAGCACTAAAGATTCCAATCTCATCCTCAATTCATACAACCAAGAGAAAGAGGAAGCAAGATCTTATTATTTTATTTCATATTCTATGATCTAGCAGCAATAACCACACTCTTCGATATACATATCTTGTCCACTTTCAGGTAGGTGAAGGTATGTAATTTTCTAATTTTTCCTTAAATGCTAAAATTGTGATTTTGGAAAATCTCTCACCACATTCATATTCCTTTTTTCATTTGCCAAAAACTAAAAACACCTTAAGTTGGGGGGAAGGGGTATTCATATTTCATGCCACATGTCACATTTCATTTCATCCTAACTAACATATTTTTCCCAAATCAACTATTATTGCATTTTGATTCAAAAAAGAGTTTATATGTTTTGCAATGATCAATTGATGAGCACATTAAATGGCTGACAGTTACTATGGGACTTAAAAAAGGAATTCTCAATGTTTTCGAGTATTTTCATGCAACAAAAAAAATAACAAAATTATTGTTACACAAGAACCAATACTCATAAAAAATTTGATTGTTACACAGGAACCAACCATAAAAAATTTATGTTGCAATCAAATGTATTTCAAAGTACACTTTGCTAAAAGAATAAAATTATAAAATAATATGATTATGCAAAGTTAAAAGAGAATCAATACAAAGCCAAAGCCAAAGCTCATATAGAAGCAAAACATTTCAAGAAGATCAACTTATGATTAAGTGAATCAATGCAATAGTTGCATGAGGACATGCAACATATTTAGTTAGGGGTATGTTGGGCCTCCAAAATGTCATTCACTTTCACTTTCATTTCCATCATTTTACCCTCATTTTGTAACTCTATAGCCCCATAACCTTATATTAAGTAACCATTTTCATCATCACATGTGTTTATTATTATTATTTTCCAAGTCATTGATTTTAAGTATTTTAAGTGAATTTGTGATTAAATATTAGGAAATTAACATATTTTGATATATATCTAATAGTGTTATGAGTTTTGTGATATTGTAGGAGTACTTGGAAATTCTAGAAGGGTCCTACTTGGCCACCCAACCACAAATTCGAATTTCAAATTCCAACTCATGAAGATTTGTGGAATGTAGAAGATGTGGATCATTAACTATGCACATTCAAAGGAGAAGAATTATGGATGAGAGAATTTGTATCTTACATTTTTAGGTGATTGGTTGTAACCACAAGAGATAAATGTGGATTTAGGAGAGATCTAAGGATCTATATTTATTGTATAGTTATTCTCAATTTTTGTATAAATAGGAGTGCACCCTTCATACAAAGGTTTGTCAATCTTAACTAGTTAGTGTTGTTGTTAATTGTTATGTGTTAGAGTTGTTAGTTGGAGGCTCTAGGTTCCATCCAAAATGTGATTTGTAAAGTGAGGAGAGAAAATTCTTATAATATCTTGTAACTTTGATCTCCGAGATGTGATAGTTGTTTAGTGTGCTTGTTGAGGAATGGAGGGCCCCCATCAACCATAGTTTGCACACTTTTGTACATATTGGTAACATAGTGTAGTTTTTTTATTTCATTTATTTTTAGCAAGTTTGTTTTCATTTTATGCAAGTGTGTTTTTCCTTTCAATAAGTGTGATTTGATTTCAGCATGTGTGAGTGTGATTTCATTTCAACAGGTGTGAGTGTGATTTCAATTCAGCAAGAGTGATTTCAATTATGCAAGTGTGGTGTGATTTCATTTATGCAAGTGTGATTTCAATTTTGCAATTGTGATTTCAATTTCAAGCAAGTGTGATTTCTTTTATGCAAGTGTGATTTCAATTTCTTTATGTTTGGTTTGGATTAGGTTGATTTAATATGTTTTGTAATTAGTTTTAAATTACATTATATTAATATAATCTAAAAGATAACCACCTAGTACATATAGTATAAGTATACCTTGTCAATTTATGAAACCCCGGGTTGACAAATTAAATGAAAAGGATTTAACTCACAATTAAATGACCCAAAACCAACTTTTAACACCTAAACATTTTTTTGTTAAATTTCTAAAATTCAACATGAGACTTCCTTTGCAGGAGCTTGTTGTTACTTTCCCATGATCGAGCTCATCCAGTGTTATTATTGAATTTGGATTCTCTTATACCACCTATAAACACACCACCTTACCCCCAATGAAGTTTTCACTTACTAATCCAATCCCCCAAGTACATTTAGATAAATGTGATATTTTTTTTGTCCTTTTTTTTAGTTTTTCAAATTCCAAAATAAACATTAACATCACGCTTGTCTTAGTGAGACATTTCTAATGATATAAAATTTCATCCAATTTGGACTCCTAGACCTTGAGTTATACTCCTTTAAAGTTTGTTTATCTAGAATTATTATTTTCCTCATTTCTACCACGATACACCCACATGGTGCCTACGTGGTGTATCATCCTGATATACTTATGTATGGGTCAATATAAGTACGACCTGTAAGAAACTCCAGCCATATAGCCACTTTGTAACTGAGGTCCACATACTATGTGGCCCCATCCCATATATATATATGTGTGTGTGTGTGTGTGTGTGTGTGTGTGTATCTCGGAACTTGCATCACTGCATACCATATAATATATGATGATATTCTTATACATATTCCATATGTTTCGGGACTCAAGTATCGACGGTCCCATTCATATGTGTGCATTTGTGTGCATGCAAGCGCATGTGCTCATGTGTATTCTATATATATAGGTAATCGAACATTCCAATGTCACCATTCATCCAATGATTAAGGTTGAAGGATAAAATCAATGGTGGATGAATAATATTGCTACCCCTCCCCCCGATGTCACAAGGAGGGGGACTTCTGCTATTGTGGTTCCTCTCACAGCTCCAACATAAATATCCAATATTTGAGTTCAAAAGGTTATATTTGACGGTATATGGGGGCTCACTCCCTCTCTGTCGATGTCACGAGGTGGACAGGGGGTGCTTTTTTTGAAATATGGGTTGTTCATTTTCCAAAGTTTGATTGATGATCAAAATCAAACCTAGTTAATGATAAGGTTCCATATGAGGGCTCATCCCACACATTATTTCACATTCTAATGTGATGTGTTTTGGTTGTGAATATGATCATGAAAGCCCTCTTTTATGCAAAGTTGTGTATACTTTGTCAAGGTCACAGTGGTTCTGCTTGAAGCTTGGGTCGTATGAGCCAAGTAGATCCATTTATAAAGAGCTTGACCGTGGCTCGGTCACAATGGTGTTATAATAGTTTGGATTTTTGCTAGAGCTCAACCCTTTCCATTGGGGTTTTATGAGGCATGCACTGGTGTTGTCCCTCTTGAGATTGTAACAAGGTTACCCTCCCCGATTTCTTGATGGATTAAATACAAGACAATTGAAGGATTTTTAATCCATACCAAGGACGTATCCATTTAGCCTCTCAAAGGTTTGCAGTCCCCTTTGATGATAAAATCATCATACTGGAACCTATAAAAGTAACCAAAATAACATAAAGGAGTACATATCCTTATGACATAAAGGTAGTATCAAGCCAGACTAGGAAACATAAAACCAAAACATCAAAAATCATGGAAATGATCTCATCTACATCAAGGAGGACAAGGCCTCCTGCGGCCTAAGCCTGAATAAAGTAGAAATATTAACCCAAGAACCTGGGTCTGCATTATTGAAATTCTTATAGCAATATTCATATAAAATAAGTAGGCCAATAGGGCAAGAGAGGAGAAAGGAATATTCAATATTCTACCTCATAATTGTATATAGTTCTAATACAAGCTTGCTCTAAAAACAAGTTCATGTTGTTGTTATCTATGAAGGAGTTTCCATACAGGTTATTATTAGAGAATAACCCTTACATACACAGTATTAGAATAAAATTTTAGCATAATAATTGTGACTATAACTAACCTTTCAAGCATATATTTACCACATTGTTCCAAACCCTTCAAGCAGTATCAACAATGTACCAATCAACCTTATAAGAAATAAAATTCAAACTATGCCTCATATAGAAACAACATAAATTCACATAACATAAACACATATTTGTTATTTGTAAAACATGAAAGACACTTATCTTGAAGAATATTGGGTCACTGATTTTGAGACTAAAACTCTCCACCAAACCATATATAGTTGCAGGCAATCTTTACTTTCATTTATCATCCCCAAGTCATATTCTAGAGACTCAAGGGTCTTTTGATCAGATATTTAACACAACTACAACTTGACTAGGGACTCTAGTGATCCTTCCACCTCTACCCACCAATTGAGTTGCAAACAACAAAGTGCATAGGTAATCTAGAGACTTTCTATCTTCAACCTTCAGAATTCAACATTGTGGTTCGACCCAACTTGTGGAATCCGAAACCCACAATAAAATAACAACGACAAGAGAATATCTAGAGATCCTCTAGGAATTTCAAGAAATAATTCTTCCACCCTAGCCCTAAGGGATTTTCTTAGAAACAACATCTCCACCCTCTGGCCCTTGGGGAATTGAGAGGTAATTAATCCTCACCTGAATATGATTTCCTCTTGACTCCTTGTCAACCAAGAGCACAATTCACAAATCCTTTACATTCTTGCTAACCATTGGACTTTTCTTTTTTTCTATGGTTTCCTTCTCATCTTCTTTGTGTTCATATCTCCCCCAGAGTTGTTTGAATGGATCTTCTTCACAATTCAGATATTGTCTCCACAACTCAAATTCCTCTTCCTTCTCCGAGTCAAATCCCCCTACTCTTGCATTTTCCCTAAGTAAATTGAATTGCCTTTCCTTGGTTGTTGCATTGTCCCTAAGTGTCTACCTAATATTTTCCTTGCTATTTGGATTGTCTCTTGCTTCCATAGTGTATGCATTAAAATGTGAAGATATTATTTGATGGGAAGAAAATTTAAAAATAAACCATAATGGTCTCAAATATTATTTTTAACAATACAATATGAATGTCACGCAAACAAGATAGATACAATTTATTTATGAGTATGATTTTGATATTAAACACGTTAAAAGAAAAAAGAACAATATTGTTGATGCACTCAACTAAAAATTACATAAGAATTAACATGTGTATATTAAATTTAATGAATAAGATACTAGAATCTATCCTCACAAATGAACACTACTTTCAAATAGAAAACATGCATAAAAAAATATCAAACATCAATAGAGAAGTAGTCGAATTGCATCGTAAACATTATATCAATAGAGAAGTAGTCGAATTGCATCATAAACATTATTTGTGAGTAAGACTTCGAGTTTGTTGTCAAATTTTTTAATGGATTATTGAACATCGCCTTCATTTAATATTTTGTTATTATTATATTTTTCAATATTTTTTTATATTTAGTTGTTTCAATATTGTTTTTTTTCTTTCTTATTATGTGTTATTATCTTGCTTTTAAATATGTTACTATATTTTTTTTAATTCTAAATAAGTCCTAGGATCATAATATATTGTTGATCTCATAGGAATTTTGATGATAAGAAAAAATTATAAACATAAATATTTTCTAAATGTGGAAATTTTAAGCCTCAAAAAAAAAATGTTTTTATTGATAGCAAATATTTTCAATTTGGAAGTTCATTTTAAGATTATGGTTGCAAGGATACATAGTTTCTAAAGGCACAAGTTTAAAGAAGTTGTAATTTCATAGTTTCAATAGCATGAATTTAAAAAACTTCTAATTTTAGCCTTGAAAAACAGAGTGATGGCAAGGTGGGTGGCGTTTATGTTGCTAAGAGCATTTCTTTTCAATTTGGGGGTTGATTTTTTTATTTTGGTTGAAATTATATCAATTGTTAAGTCAACAATTTCAAATTGGTTGACATTTAATCCACATAAAAAATAAAAGTGAATAAATAAATGCTGTTATTAATGCTTATTTTTAATTTGGAAGTTAATTTTAAGGTTTTCATTAACAATATTATGAGGTTGTTAACATCATGATTTCTATATATGGTAATTTTAACCCTGAAAAAATAAATAAATAAATAAATAGATTCTTTTGATAACATTACTTTTCAATTTTCCTAAAGGGGTTGAATCCAGTTGTGGAAAGTGGGGATTTTTTGACCATTAGGAAAGGTTCAATTCACATGAGGGCTTAACATGGAAACAATGGGGCACCTTGATGTAATGGTCAAATGTATGGTTGTTGTTGGGTCCCCAAAATGTCATATTTTTCATCATCTTTTCATTCACTTTTAACCATATTCCACTATATTATATGATCCAGGTCCAGGTGTGACAAAGGACCCTTCCAAGACCTTTTACTTTCATGATGTGTTAAATTGCATTTTTAAAGGAACATAAATGACTACATGTGCATGCTGTAAAGAAGAGGAACATGACAAGAATCAACACATGAAAACATAAGCCGTTGATAACGGAGTTCGTCCAGGAGGGACTACGTCTTCGAGCCCCAGTGTCAAGATGGTGTAGGCCACTGCATTAAGTGTTGTCAATAATGATGATGTACATAAGAGGTGATGTCGCTATCATACAAGAAAATTCCCTCACGCAGAAGTGGCTCCAAGAGATGTTCCTCTACAAGAACTCTCAGTAAAAAAAGACTCCTATCAATATGACACAAACTCATGCATGATGAGCATCCCACTAACATGGCATAAAAGGGATCTCAATGCAAACATACATGGCGACAACATGAGTATCCCATCAACATGACGACAAAGGGATCTCGAACAAAACATGACGAATCATGACAACAATTACATCACACAAATGATTTCGCATCACATCAAGTAGGAATCATGAAGCAAGTATGAAAACAAGATCCCACATCAAACATCAAATAGGGGTTTGTGTAGCACAATGCATAGCAAAATAAGTACATGAACATAGTGCATGTACCTCACATCTAGGGCCATCTGAAGAAGTGAATGTCAAACTACTCAAGTTGTTTGTACCATCAATATTGCAGCATCAATCGCATGGAATCACTACTCGGACATGCTCAATGCTGACACCTACACTCCACTTAGAAAAGTGGCCTAAAAATAGAATGAGAAAATGGAAAATATGAACACACCATCAGATTTGTGGATTTGAATAGTGAAAAATCGATTGTCAAATTTATAAATTTTGAGAAAGTGAAAATCTAGGGCTACATGAATATTTTAGATTCACCCTAGATTCCTCAAAGATTCCCTCCTCCAGGTCATCTGAATATCTGCTACTTAGATCAAAATTCTGTCTACGCCATCAGGTTCCCTGTGAAATTCTGATAAAAATGAGTATGAAGTTAGCTGCATTCTGACTCTGGCAAATTTCAACCTCTAAGGAATCTGAAAGATTCCCTCAAGATTCTTAAAGATTCTCCTCTGCTTGGAATTTGCAAATCCGCTTCTCAAAAGGCAAATCCGACCTCGCCATCGTGTCCCCCATGAAAATATGAGAAAATTGACTATAAACTTGGTTACATTCTGATAAAAAGAATTTTTACCTCATAGGGAATCTTAAGATTCCAAAGAATCTACATGAGAATATTCCCTAGAATATTCTAGGAATCTACCTCATTTTCCATGCCGAAGGTAGAGCCCCTCTACGCTGCCACACCTTTGTTCTGTCGGTCTACCATTCGGTGCTTCGTTCTCCATCCTCAAATACACTCCTCTGTTTCGCTCCCCCATCGAATGTTGAATGAGCTTCATATATAGGCATTGTGGTAGAGAAAACAAGAGAGCCCGTTTGGGCTGTTGGTGGCATCATAATTTAGGTGGGCGGAGGTCTCATGGTCAAACCCCCCCCCTTGCCAGTTCAACAAACTTTCGCATTAAACACCTGTTTTGGGATAATAAACAAAATTTGGCACGGTTATGTATTAAATGGATTGGTTGGTCTTTGTTATGGTATGATAAGCAAATTAAACCAATATATTTTGTTATATATGGCTCCCTTCATACATGGTTTCTAAACAAATCATGCCACTAAATCAGTGGTTGGTTTTTATATTTAATAATAACCATTATAACCATGGCATATGATTATATTATATGATTTTTGTTGGATTTTATGACAACCATAAAATGATTTATTTTGTTTTTATATGATTTTTGTTATTTTAAATGATTTGATTTGTTATTGAATTTTTAATAATTTTGTTTTTGTCTTCTTGCAGGAGTAAAGAAACCAATGAAAGGGTGCCATGTGTTAATGGTTGATGGGCTTCCATGTGGGTCCCACATGCTTTCTGGGATGCCATGTGGCACACTGTGGGCCCCTTTTTTTTCCATGTCATGTCAAACTTTGAAGAGCTCTATCTTTCGCATACGAGCTCGGTTTGACAAACCGTTCACACCACTGCAATTAGGACGACGAGATCTATGCTCTGGTCCTAGTGCGAAACCATTATGATCACTTTGATTTTAGAGCTTTCATAAGCCCTATTTGTCTTGTGTGGGTCTCTAGAGCCACCTGGATCAATCCTCCGCACTGAGGAGCTTTTGGTCCTCTAAAAGCATGAAAAATAATTTGCAACTTGTTTGTACCTTGTTTGCATCACAAGCATCCCAAAAGGTCTCGCTTCCCTCTCCTTCATCTTTGTTCTTTGGAGCCTTAAGCGATGAGCCGACACTTGCAACCTCTAGTACATTGTTTTGCAAATTACATGCTTGACTTTCATGACCAACTAATGACCCAAGCATCCCGTACTTGCCACGAGTCTATAACACATACTTGGTGGTCAAGTTTACATCAAGATGGACGCAATACTCCAGCTACGACAACAAGGTCAACATATCATCATTGCTCCAACAAGTGATGGAAAACACATCATCATTGCAATACATGATTTACAAAGATCAAGCCAAACACTATCATTTCGTTGGTAAGTGATGGAAACACAACATCACTTTCACAATTTATAATGCAACTCAAAATAAGACTAGACATCATTTTTGTTGAACAAGTGATGGAAAACACATCATCACTGTTACATTTTAAAATGCAACAAATGATTTACAAAAGCACGACCATGAAACGCTAACATATCTAAAAACCATTTCTCACTTATCAAGGTGAACGGGTCATCCCCCTGTGGTGGTTTTGCTTGTCTAGCAACTATTTCATTTGGTTCGTGCATCGAAACTTTGTCTTTAAGGTACTGCTCTGGATGGAGCCTCCAACAAGTGGCTCTTTGATGGCCACTTCTATCGCAATGGCTGCAATAGGTTTTCTTCCTCCAAATCTGGTTAACATGTTTCTTTCCCTACTGTCGAGAGGGTCATTCACGCCTCATCCTTTTGTGTGCTGCCATTCTTTTCCAACACTTAGAAAATGTATGGTTATGTAATCCATAAAAGGTACATGTTTTTCGATGCCATGTTTTACGTTCATATTTAACAACAAGATTATAATCACAATGAATATTCAAATTTCGAGAGTGGCTATACCTTTCCTTGCCATATCTGGTGTGATTATGGCAATGAGAGTTGGCCTCAGCTCTTTCCTTGAAATGGAAACTGCCATGGGATGATGGGGATGTGTTCCCATCATTCTCTTTCCTTGACGATTTCGATGATGTCTCGGAAGCATATGACACCTTTGAGCATTCTATGTTGGTGTATCTCAAGCCTGCAAATTGAGGTCTCTGCACAACCTCCAATGGTTGAGTTATGCCTTGTTTATTAACACCAAGTTTTTCTTCCTCCTCGTGCTTTGCCTTGTTAAGGAGCCTCATGTTTTTCCCTGTAATAGGGATGTCCAAATCTCCAACAGAAATCATACTATGTGAAGACAAAACTGAAAGGAAATATATATCTTTTACCTCCTCTGTCGATTTTGAAAGAAGTGATGAGGGCTTCTCATCATCTGTTATTGGTGATTCACTAGTTGTCTCGGCGCATTCCCCAATTTCCTTTCTGACATACCCAAGTCCTATCTGACAGGGTAATTCCTCCACTTTGATGGCGTTGACAATGCCTTGGCCATTAACGCCCAAGCCTTTTCCTCCATACCCCATTTTTCTCAACAATTTGGAGCCAATTCATGTGGTATGATTTTCAAAAATAGTGAAATCATCATCAAGACACATACATGAATTCAAAGAACTACTTTTTACCTCACATGGGTCATGCTACAACTTTTCCAAGGCCTCGTCTTTTGCTTGTAGTTGTCGCAACAAACTATTTTTTTCCTCTTTCTCTTCATGTAGGCGCATCTTGAATTCAATGTTATCTATTTGAAGACTTTGGTTGTTGTGCTTCAGTTCTTCCAGGGCCTCTTCTGTGGCTTGCAACTGAAGCTGCAATCACTCCTTTTCCTCTGTCTCTTTCTGTAGAGTTTCATACATTATTTCCACCCTTTTGGAAATTTTGAGCATGGTCTCGTACATCGCTTTTTCATCTTCTATCATTGTAGGTTCCATTGTTCATGCTTGCAATTCACATCCACGCAAAGACCGCTCTGATACCACTTAATCTAGGTCCGGGTGTGACAAAGGACCCTTCCAAGACCTTTTACTTTCGTGATGTGTTAAATTGCATTTTTAAAAGAACATAAATGAGTACATGTGCATGTTATAAAGAAGAGGAACATGACAAGAATCAACACATGAAAACATAATCTATTGATAATGGAGTTCGTCTAGGAGGGACTATGTCTCTCGACCCTGGTGTCAAGATGGTGTAGGCCGCTGCATTAAGTGTTGTCAATAGTGATGATGTACATAAGAGGTGATGTTGCTATCATACAAGGAAAATGCCCTCATGTAAGAGTGGCTCCAAGAGATGTTATGCTATAAGAACTCTCAGTAAAAAAAGACTCCTATCAATATGACACAAACTCATGCATGATTAGCATCCTGCCAACATGCATAAAAGGGATCTCAATGCAAACATACATAGCGACAACATGAGTATCCCATCAACATGACGACAAAGGGATCTCGAACAAAACATGATGAATCATGACAACAAGTACATCACACAAATGAATCCACATCACATCAAGCAGGAATCATGAAGCAAGTATGAAAACAAGATCCCACATCAAACATCAAACAGGGATTTGTGCAACACAATGCATAGACACTGCATATACCTCACATCCAAGGCCATCTGAAGAAGCGGATGTCAAACTACTTAAGTTGGTCGTACCATCAATATCGCGGCATCAATCACATGGAATCACTGCTCACACATGCTAAATGCTGACACCTGCACTCCACTTAGAAAAGTTGCCTAAAAATAGAATGAGCAAATGGAAAATCTAAATACACCATCAAATGTGTGGCGTCGAATAGTGCAAAATCGACTGCCAAATTTATGAATTCTGAGAAAGTGAAAATCTAGGGCTACAGGAATATTTTAGATTCCCCCTAGATTCCTCAAAGATTCCCTCCTCTGGGTCATCTGAAGATCTACTGCTCAGATCAAAATTTTTTCTATGCCATCAGGTTCCCTATGAAATTCTAAGAAAAATGAGTATGAAGTTGGATGCATTCTGACTCTAGCGAATTTAAGCATCTAAGGAATCTGGAAGATTCCCTCGAGATTCTTGAAGATTCTTCTCTGCTAGGAATTTGAAATACGGTACTGAAAACGCGAATCCGACCTTGCCATCGGGTCCCCTACGAAAATCTGAGAAAACTGATTGTAAAATTCGTTACATTCTAATAAAAATAATTTTTACCTCACAGGGAATCTTAAGATTCTTTAAAGAATTTGCATGAGAATATTCCTTACAATATTCTAGGAATCTGCCTCATTTTCTGTGCCCAGGGCGGACCCCCTCTATGCTGCCACACCTCCGTTTTGTCGCTCTGCCATTCAGCGCTCCGCTCTCCGTCCTCAAATCTGCTCCTTCATTCCATTCCCCCATCGAATGTTGAATGAGCTTCATATATAGACATTGTGGCAGAGAAAACAAGAGAGCCTATTTGGGTTGTTGGTGGCATCATGATTTAGGTGGGCGGAAGTCTCATTTTCAAATCCCCACCCTTCTGGCTCAACAAAATTTGGCGTTAAACACTTGTTTTGGGATGCGAAAGTTACAAAACTTTTTTTTTGGCACGGTTTGGTTGTGGGTGTTTTAAATATAATGGATATGGTTATGGTATAACCATGCATACAAACTAATGGTGGGTTGTGTATTAAATGGGTTGGTTGGTCTTTGTTATGGTTATGATAACCATATTAAACCAATATATTTTGTTATATATGGCTCCCACTCTTCGTCCTCAAATCCGCTCCTCCATTCCATTCCCCCATCGAATGTTGAATGAGTTTCATATATAGACATTGTGGTGAAGAAAACAAGAGAGCCTGTTTGGGTTGTTGGTGGCATCATAATTTAGGTGGGCGAAGGTCTCATGGTCAAACCCCCTCCCCGCCGGTTCAACAAACTTTGGCATTAAACACTTTTTTTGGGATGCGGCGGTTACACAACTCTTTTTTTTGGCACGGTTTGGTTGAGGGTGTTTTAAATATAATGGATATGGTTATGGTATAACCATACCATACAAACTAACGGTGGGTTTTGTATTAAATGGGTTGGTTGGTCTTTTTTATGGTATGATAACCATATTAAACCAGTATATTTTGTTATATATGGCTCCCAACATACATGGTTTCCAAACAAATCATGCCACCAAATCAGTGGTTGGTTTTTATATTTAATAATAACCATTATAACCATGCAATATGGTTATATTATATTTTTTTTTTGGATTTTATGATAAACATAAAATGATTTATTTTGTTTTTATATGTTTTTTGTTATTTTAAATTATTTGATTTGTTATGGAATTTTTAATATTATTTTTTTTGTCTTCTTACAAGAGTAAAGAAACCAATGAAAGGGTGCCATGTGTTAATGGCTTATGGGCTTCCATGTGGGTCCCACATGCTTACTAGGATGCCATGTGGTACACTATGGGCTCCTTTTCTTTTCCTTGTCATGTCAAAATTTGAAGAGCTCTATCTTTCAAATACGAGTTGGGTTTAATGAACCATTCGCGTCGTTGCGATCAGGACGATGAGATCTATGCTCTGGTCCTAGTTCAAAAGAATTTTGATCACTTTGATTTTTGAGAAGCCCTCTTTGTCCTGTGTGTGTCTCTGGAGCCACCTAGATCAATCCTCCCCACTGAGGAGCTTTTGGTCCTCCAAAAGCATGAAAAATAATCTGCAACTTCTCTGTACCTTGTCTACATCACAAGCATCCTGAAAGGTCTTGCTTCCCTCTCCTTCACCTTTGTTCTTTGGAGCCTTAAGCGATAAGTCGACACCTACAACATTTAGTACATTTTTTTGCAAATTACATGTTTGACTTTCATGACCAACTAATGACCCAAGCATCCCATACTTGCCACTAGTCTATAACACATACTCAGTGGTCAAGTTTACATCAAGATGGACACAATACTCCAACTATGACAACAAGGTCAACATATCATCGTTGCTCCAACAAGTGACGGAAAACACATCATCACTGCAACACATGATTTAAAAAGATCAGGCCAAGCACTATCGTTTCTTTGACGAGTGATGGAAACATGACATCGCTTTCACAATTTATAATGCAACTCAAAATAAGACCAGACATCATTGTTGTTGAACAAGTGATGGAAAACACATCATCAATTTTACATTTTAAAATGCAACAAATGATTTACAAAAGAACGATCATGAAACACTAACATATCTAAAAACCATTTCTCACTTGTTAAGGTGAACGGGCCATCCCCCTATGGTAGTTTTGCTTGTCGAACAACTGTTTCATTTGGTTCATGCATTGACACTTTGTCTTTAAGGCACTGCTCTGGATGGAGCCTCCAACAAGTGGCTCTTTGATGGCCACTTCTATCACAATGGTTGCAATAGGTTTTCTTCCTCCAAATCTACTTAACATGTTTCTTTCGCTATTGTTGAGAGGGTCTTTCATGCCTCATCCTTTTGTGTGATGCCATTCTTTTCCAACACTTAGAAAATGTATGGTTATGTAATCCACAAAAGGTACATGTTTTTCAATGCCATGTTTTAAATTCATCTTTAACGACATGATTATAATTGCAATGAACATACAAATTTTGAGAGTGGATATACCTTTCCTTGTCTTCTCTGGTGTGAGTATGACAATGAGAGCTGGCCTCATCTCTTTCCTTGCAATGGAAACTTCCATGGGATGATGGGGATGTGTTCCCATCATTCTCTTTCCTTAACGATTTCGACGATGTCTCGAAATCATATGACACCTTCGAGCATTCTCCGTTGGTGTATCTCAAGCGTACAAATTGAGGGCTCTGGACAACCTCCAATGGTCGAGTTATGCCTTGGTTATTAACACTAATTTTTTCTTCCTCCTCGTGCCTCGTCTTGGTAAGGAGACTCATGTTTGTCCTTGTAATTGGGATCTTCAAATCTCCAACAGAAAGCATACTATGTGAAGACGAAACTGTAAGGAAATCAACATCTTTTACCTCTATTTATTTAGAAAGAACTGATGAGGGCTTCTCATCATCTGTTGTTGGTGATTCACTAGTTGTCTCGGCGTATTCCCCAATTTCCTTTCTGACATACCCAAGTCCTATCTAATGGGGTAATTCCTCCACTTTGATGGGGTTGACAATGCCTTGGCCATTAACACCCAAGCCTTTTCCTTCATACCCCATTTTTCTCAACAATTTGGAGCTAATTCCTATGGTATGGTTTTCAAAAACAACGAAATAATCATCAGGACACATACATGAATTCAGAGAACTACTTTTTACCTCACATGGGTCACACTGTAGCTTTTCCAAGGCCTCATCCTTTGCTTGCAACTGTTGTAGCAAACTATGTTTTTCCTATTTCTCTTCATGTAGGCGCATCTTCAATTCAGCATTATATGTTTGAAGACTTTGGTTGTTGTGCTTCAATTCTTCCAGGGCCTCTTTCCTGGCTTGCAACTGAAGTTGCAATCACTCCTTTGCCTTTGTCTCTTTCTGTAGAGTTTCATACATCATTTCCACCCTTTTGGAAATTTTGAGCATGGTCTCATACATCACTTTTTCATCTTTTGTCACTGCACATTCCATTGTTCATGCTTGCAATTCACATCCAGGCAAAGACCGCTATGATACCACTTGATCCAAGTCCAGATGTGACAAAGGACCCTTCCAAGACCTTTTACTTTCGTGATGTGTTAAATTGCATTTCTAAAAGAACATAAATGAATGCATGTGCATGTTGTAAAGAAGAGGAACATGACAAGAATCAACACATGAAAAAATAAGTCGGTTATAACGGAGTTCATCCAAGAGGGAGTACATCTCCAGGCCCCAGTGTCAAGATGGTGTAGGTTGCTGTATTAAATGTTATCAATAGTGATGATGTACATAAGAGGTGATGTCACTATCATATAAGGAATATGCCCTCACGCATGAGTGGCTCCAAGATATTTTCCGCTACAGGAACTCTCAGTAAAAAAGACTCCTATCAATATGACACAAACTCATGCATGATGAGCATCCCGCCAACATGGCATAAAAGGGATCTCAATGCAAACATACATGGCAACAACATGATGAATCATGACAACAAGTACATCACACAGATGATTCTGCATCACGTCGAGCAGGAATCATGAAGCAAGTATGAAAACAAGATCCCACATCACATCAAACATGGATCTATGCAGCAAAATGCATAGCAAAAGAAGTACATGAACACACTGCATATACCTCACATCTAGGCCCATTTGAAGAAGCGGTTGTCAAATTGTTGAAGCTATTTGTACCATTAATCTCGTGGAATCAATCACATGGAATGACTACTCTCACATGCTAAATGTTGACACCTGCCCTCCACTTAGAAAAGTGGCCAAAAAATAAAATGAGCAAATGGAAAATCTGAACACACCATCAAATTTGTGGCGTCGAATAGTGCAAAATTGACTGTCAAATTTTTGAATTCTGAGAAAGTGAAAATCTGGGGCTCTAGGTATCTTTTAGATTTTCTCCTCCAGGTCATCTGAAGATCTACTGCTCAGATCAAAATTATGTCTATGCCATCAGGTTCCCTGCAAATTCTGAGAAAAATGAGTATGAAGTTGGCTGCATTCTGACTCTGGCGAATTTCAGCCTCTAGGGAATCTAGAAGATTCCCGTAAGATTCTCAAAGATTCTCCTCTGCTTGGAATCTGTAAATCCATTGCTCAAAAGGCGAATCCAACCACACCATTGCATCCCCTACGAAAATCTGAGAAAATTGATTGTAAACTTGGTTACATTCTGATAAAAAGAATTTTTACCTCACAGGGAATCTTAAGATTCCTTAAAGAATCTCCATGAGAATATTCCTTAGAATATTCTAGGAACCTGCCTTGTTTTTCGTGCCCAGGGCGAACCCCCTCTGTGCTACCACACCTCCATTCCATTTCTCTGCCATTCAGTGCTCCGTTATCCGTCCTCAACTCCACTCCTTCGTTTTGTTCCCCCATCGAATGTTGAATGAGCTTCATATATAGACATTGTGGTGAAGAAAACAAGAGAGTCTTTTTGGGTAGTTGGTGGCATCATAATTTAGGTGGGCGGAGGTCTCATGGTCAAACCCCCTTCCCGCCGGTTCAACAAACTTTGGCATTAAACACTTTTTTTGGGATGCAGCGGTTACAAAACTCTTTTTTTGGCACGGTTATGTTTTAAATGGGTTGGTTGGGGGTGTTTTAAATATGATGTATATGGTTATGGTATAACCATACCAGACAAACTAACAGTGGGTTGTGTATTAAATGGGTTGGTTGGTCTTTGTTATGGTATTATAACCATATTAAACCAATATATTTTGTTATATATGGCTCCCACCATACATGGTTTCTAAACAGATCATGCCACCAAATCAGTGGTTGGTTTTTATATTTAATAATAACCCTTATAACCATGGCATATGGTTATATTATATGATTTTTTATTGGATTTTATGATAACCTATAAATAGATATATATATATATATATATATTTTTATATGATTTTTCTTATTTTAAATGATTTGATTTGTTATGAAATTTTTAATATTATTTTTCTTGCAGGAGTAAAGAAACCAATGAAAGGGTGCCATGTGTTAATGGTTTATGGGCTTCCATGTGGGTCCCACATGCTTACTGGGATGCCATGTAGCACACTATGGGCCCTTTTTTTCCCTTTCATGTCAAACTTTGAAGAGCTCTATCTTTCGCATATGAGCTCGGTTTGACGAACCATTTGCACCACTGCGATGAGGATGACGAGATCTACGCTCTAGTTTCAATGTTTTCTACTGTCTAAAGAGAATTCAAAGTTATTGTTTGCTCTCTTTAGCTCTCTTTCTTTCATTCCTGACCATCCACTTCAGTTAAAGGCATCAACACTGTCCCCTACCTCGCCCCAAGGAACCCCCTGCAGAAACTGTGTCCCATCCCCGCACCCAAGATTGCCATCTCCTCAATTTGCCACCAAAAACCCAAAAACCCCAAAATCAATCTTTCTGATCAGTTTACTAGCCTAATATCAGTGTTACCTTATTGGTCATCTCATCTATTGGAGATTTTACTGAGATTGACCGGAGAGAGCCTTCTCCTACCCCGTAGGGCTAGCTACGAGGCTAAATGGTTTGATGTAGCCTTAAGGTTTACCTGTCTCAGCCTGAGGTGAAATTTCAAGTGCTAACATACAGGTGACCATACTGGGGAGAACAAACTAATCGTGTGCTCATTGACGTGTTATTTCATAAGTCTTAGATGGAGTCTGAAGATACGCCAGGTAGCCTTCGAACACACTCTTGTTTTACATCAGCGTTAGTAGATAAACGTTGCTTCAG